>JAJKFI010014203.1:0-30278 GCA_029204185.1 Lerista edwardsae
TGTGTGTGTGTGTGTGTGTGTGTGTGTGTGTGTGTGTGTGTGTGTGTCCAATGCTCATTCAATGCCCTATGCCCAGTATTAAGTCAAAATGGTCTTTTCGGGTTTTAGGATGTTTTGGATTTCAGCCTATCAAAATCACATCTCTCATTTCACAACAAACCTTATACATTTAAAGTACTGTTTAGCTATTTATTTTTCACATTTTATCATTTTTAAACAATAAGAAATCAGTCCCAAATTTGCCTTCCCCTTTCTCTTGATGCCTGACATTCTTAACGATGATTCCAAAAGAGCCTTCAATTCCACTTTCAGTTTGCACAATGGTCTTATAAAAGAACACAATGCATCTCAGTTGTTTTAACCGTATCGCCCCCGCCTCCCCTCCCCAGGTTTCAGATCATGCTTGATGTTTTTTTCCAGGGGGACTTTTGTCTTGAATTATTAAGGCTGCAATCCTATCCACACTTACCTGGGAGTAAGCCCCATTGACTATAATGGGACGTACTTCTGAGAAGACATGCATAGGATTGGGCTCTAAGAACATAAGAACAGCCCCACTGGATAAGGCTAAAGGCCCATTTAGTCCAGCTTCCTGAATCTCACAGTGGCCCACTAGATGTCTCTGGAAGCACACAAGACAACATCCTGTTCCTCTTGCCTTGCATCTGGCAATCCATGATGTAGCCTACTTCTAAAATAAGGACGTTACATGTCATCGCATACACATCACAGGTTTGTAACTTGAGATGGAAATTTCTTCCAGAAATCTGCCCAATTCCCTTGAAAAGGCATCTAGGCCAGATGCCATCACTACACCCTATGGCAAGGAGTTCCACAGATTAATTGCATGCTGGCTAAATACATATTTTCTTTTGTTTATTCTAGCTCTTCAGACAATCCATTTTAATGGATATCCACTGGTTCAGATGTTGTATGATAGGGAAAAGAACGTCCCTCGATCCACTCCCCATATAATGTTGTACATCACAATAATGTCCCCCTTCAGGTGCTTTCTTTTCTAGACTGAAAAGCCCCCAAAAGTGTAGCCTTTAATCAAAAGAGAGGTGCCCCAGCTCAGTAATCATTTTGGTCATTATTTAACAAAATAAATTATTAAAAGTGTTCTTTTTTCAAGGCCTTTCCTAATTTATTTATATATTTATTTATTAGAGTCTACCTTGATGTCCCTGGGCTTTTTTCCTCCATTTATGTTCTTTAGCCCCTCCTTCCTTCCCTCCCAGTGTTTTCCTATGCAGATTATAATGCTTGAAGTGGAACTTGCCTTTGTTATTTTCAAGGCACAATGCCTTGTTTCTTAGGTACTCAAGTAATAAGTGTTATTATTTTTATGACATATAGAGAATTTACAGGGGTCCTTTTTCAAATCACCGGCTCTGCATCTTGATAGGTAATTAATCCCCTGAGAACAATTATCCTCAGCATGGAAAGCCATAACTCGGAAATACTTAGAGGGTAGCACCTTACCCAGATGAAAAGTATGTATATAAACACAAGCAGTTGAAAAACCCAACCTAGTAACTACAAACGATATATAAGGAAATATTTCGAAGTGAATCCATGCCTCTTAAACAGACGAATTATTAAACAATGAAAGATGGCTGTTGCTATCATTAATTTGTTCGGTAGAGAAAGAAGCCATTCAAAACAGATAACTCCGAGTATTACAAAAGATCTAGAACAGTGTTATTCAAACTGTGGGTCGGGACCCACTTGGTGGGTCGCAACTTGATTTCAGGTGGGTTGCAGAAAGCTGGGAGCTGCCATCTTGGAAACTGCAGACCTTACTCATGCTAGATTCCTTGTTATTTGTGAGTGTTAACAGTTTGAAGTTTCAAGTGAGTTTTTTTTAATTGTTTTTAGTTCAGTGCTTTAACATAATATTTTGTCCTAATTTTGCTTTCTGTCAAAGATGTTTCATGGTGGTGCATTTGTTTCCGTCCAAGAATGCCAGTTTGCATTCTAGGAGTGTCATTTGATTACATCACACTGAATGCACTTTCTGCTTGATGATGTCACTTCTGGCTATGACATCACTTCCTGGTTAATGTCATCACTTCTGGTGGGTCCCAACATGAGTGCCATTCTAAAAGTGGATCCTGGTCTAAAATGTTTGAGAACCACTGATCTAGAAGATCTGGATTTACAGTGAATATGATTGCCGCACATTAAGAGTATGATCATATCCATTATAAATCCAGAGTGAATTTTCCATATTTTTAATAACCCTAACCTTAACCTATTTAAAAAAAAAACCAAGAAATCTTATGATAGGATGTATTTCTGTTAGAGTGAACACAAACATATCAATAGCTCAGTTTGAAAATTAAACTAAAAAGACAAGTGCATAAATATTTACTTGGAATGGGCTGCAGGTGAGTGGTAGAATGAATTTTAACCGCATCCTGTCTATGTATAGTTCTAGCTTCTGCTTTTAGGTTTATTTATGCCACTGTGATTTAATATGTGATTTTATTATTTACGTTTGTATGTGATTTCATGGGATCATTCAGGACAACTAGTTGCAACTCCCTTTCACCTGGCATTCAGAGATAGGCTGCCTTTAAAACCCAGGGATTGTGTACTGTCACCATGGCTTGTAACCTGTGATGGACTTTTCTTCCATAAATCTCTCTAATTTATGGGCAGAAGATTTAGCCGAGAGGGTTAATGCCTCCGTTTGCCCGAAGATAACAACTGAAGATCTCAAGGTCGTGAGCTCGAGACTCCCGGAAGTCTGTGTGAGCGGCAGACCTTGCAAACTGCGGCTGATTAAAAGCTGAGTTTCAGCTGCCTCGTGGGAGGAGGAGTGTGCTGAACGCAGCTGCGTCTCTGGTGAGAGCAGGGAAGCCTCATCAGCCAGCAGACGACAGACGGGTGGCTAAAGAAAGAAGGCTAAATCCAGAAAGAAAAGATCTGTTTGAGTGTGGTTCTTGAAAGATAGAACATTCTGTAAATTGTAAAAACCTTCGGGTTTGTGAAAAGTCTGCCTATGTAAACCGCTTTGAGTTGTAATCATTAGAGAAATCTAGTGACTTTAAGAAAGGCGGTATATAAATACATGTATTATTATTATTATTATTATTTAAAGACATCTAGACCAACTACTATCACAATATCATGTGTCAAGGAGTTCCCCATATTAAGAACTTGCTGAGTGAAGCAATATTTTATTTTGTCTGTTCTAACTCTTCCACCAATCAATTTTAGTGGTTCTCATATTGTAAAAGAGAGAGAAAACTTCCCTCTATCCACTCTATACTACCCATCCAATGCAAAATGTACATGTATGACAGCCCAATCCTATCCTAGGGTGGAATAGGCAGGCCACTTAGCCTGCACTATATCCAGAGGAGGGTAGGAAGTGGCTGAGCACAACTCAGAATAAAGGAATATTCACCTCCTTACCCCTCGTAATGGCCCAGCCACCTCTATGGGTCTATTCGGATTTGTGCGAGCAAAATCGCTAGCTCAAATCTGAGCAGGCCTGTGTAATGTGGGGCTGGCCCAGTAGGTTTCAGCCTAGGTTGCCCAGGCCTGGTCCACCCACTTCCTCCCAGGCCTGGTCCACCCACCATTCTGGCCAAAACTGCCCTCCTGCCATCTTCCGCAACTTCCTGCACCAGCCTCACCAGGCCCACATGTCGGCCCCTTGTTGGTATGGATCTGGTGCCAGGAGGCCAGCACACATCCTCTCGCCGAACTGCCTGACTCCTGAGATGGCATGAATGTGCTTAATAGCATGTTCTTGACACCTCGAGGACAGCGCAAATCCAGTAAGACTGTCTAAGTGCCAGTTAGATTCTTTGTAAATAATGTCTCCCCTAATTCTCCCCTAAGAATTATGTCTTTCTGTGCTGAACAGCCCCAAATGCTGTAGCCTTTCCTCATAAGGGAGGGTTCCCACCCCACCAATCATTTTAGTTGCTGTCTTATGTGCATGTTCCAATCCAAAGTTGCCTGACATGTTCAGGTAGAACAGGAAGAGACCCCAGTCTGAAATCCTGGAGAGTCACTGCCAATCACCATAGGAAATGCTAAACTAGATCATGTGCATCTAGTTTTAAAGATGTACAGGGTGCCTAGGCAGATAGCAGCAGTGGACTCTGGGACCCTGCATTTGCCAGAGAATGCCACATGTTGATGTCAGGCTCACATGGGGAAACTGCTGTACTATCATTCAATTTATTTCACTGGAAAAGTAATACCATTAGCTGCCATGCTGAGGAATTGGCATAGAACTCAAATGGTTGTTGGAAACCCAATGCACTGTCTAGTTTAAGTTCCTTCATTAAACAGCATCACCTATACTTCATGTATTCCTATCAGAGGCCATACTAAGCTTTTTTTGAGATTATTCTAAGTGATAATTGGGAGAGCTGTAGCTCTTTGGTAGAGCATCTTCTTTGCATACAGAAGAGCTTTTACTCATTCCCTGGCTCCTGCAGGTGGGACAGGAAAGATTCCTGGACAGCAAAGATTCCTGCTTGTCTTAGGCGGACAGTACTGACTGAGATAGACCAATGTTCTGACTCACTTTAAAGCACCTTCATATGCGTTTCTGCAGCATCCCCAAACACTTGCTCCCAATCTGAAAAAAGTTACATTATTTTTCTAAACTTTTCTCCTAACTCTGTTCTCTCAAATTGGTCAAAAGCACTGCTTCTTGTCACATCCTCTATGATCAGGATAAACACAGTGCTTGACAGAGAATGTTGTCTTTAAAGATGCATTGCTCATCTCTTCCAACTGCAGGATTGTTGTGTTTGAATGCAGGTCTGAATCCAGGACTTCTCACAGTCATTCATACGGTTAGTCGGCTAGCCGTAGTTTGTTCCAAGGACAACAAAACTAACCATGACGTTCTTCATGTTCTCAGCTAAGTTGTATTGTCTACACAAATTGACCATGAAATGCCACTGCTTTCTCATAGCTATTAACAGCTCTGTAAAATAATTAACCACAAATGTATAGGAAGTCATTACACCCAGACATGAAGCCTAATTAGCCAAACACATACATTGCTAAGCATTATTGGCAGTACATGTTGGCGCAGTGATTATTATCTCCCCCTCATTAGAAGATCATTTCTTACCATGTTAGAATTTGAGGCTGGTGCATGAGCGATTAGAAGACTTGTTTGGAAAGTTTTTCATGAGAAGCAAAGTACAGAACTTAAGTAGTCATATATTTACTTTTAATTCAAACTAACCATCTGCCTGATGCAGCTTTGCAAATCTTGCAAAGCTGCATCAGGCAGACAGTCAACAAGTTATCTCTAGCATAAAGTTGGGGAACCTCACCCCTTGAACTTTTGCCTGGACCCATTCCTCCCCAGCCCAGTGCCAAACAAAAGAGCAAGAGAAAGTTTGGGTGCATAGAGC
The DNA here is from genome assembly GCA_029204185.1 of Lerista edwardsae. Lineage (NCBI taxonomy): Eukaryota > Metazoa > Chordata > Lepidosauria > Squamata > Scincidae > Lerista > Lerista edwardsae. Next base: position 5,403 of record JAJKFI010014203.1, read on the forward strand.
AGAAGTCTGCAACATGCAAGCCTGTACAAAGTCTTGGCTGTGTATATGGAACAGAAATTAAACTGCCTGTGCTTTTTATGGAGAATCGGAGAAAATTTTAGTGACTTTAACACTTACTGATCTTGAACAAAAGGTTTTTTAAAAATATATTTGAACAGCTACATAGCAAGCAGAAAAACAGCGTTCTATCCGATATAAAATCTGACTCTCCCATTCATTCATTCATTCATTCATTCATTCATTCATTAAAGAGTAACGAGGTCATAATCTCCATCATGCCTTCAAAGTGCTGTTTAAGTGTGTCCATATATATAATCTCCAAAATTGTTACAACTGTGTAAGGTAGATCACCAGTGCAAAAAATGCTACGTCAACACGCCCACATACATAACTGCCAATGTTACCATGTATGTCATAGTCTAGTTTGGAAATCATCTGATACAAGCCTGGTTGTAATAACAGTTCTGTTTTGATTCTCTGCAATTTCATTATCTCTTATTAACCCGCAAAATGGTTGTGCATTTATTTTAATCAGTTTTGTTCTGTGATGGCCTACGTATGGTTTTAAGCAAATGGATCTGAACTGAACAAAATCAGGCTATGAGGACAATAACACACAGCAGATCTCTTCTAATAACTATTTATTGCCAATGCTTCCTAGAAAATCCCAGTGCATAAAAACGTCCGGCCCAACCCTAAATGGACCAGCCATAATGGGAGTGCCTCTGCCACTGGTGCTGACTGCCATAAAGCAGTCAGCACCAGTGGTAAAAGGTGTTCCAGCAGCAAGTTGAGTAGCGTGATGCTGGGATGCTGGTGGGAAGGCTGAAGCCTTCCTGCCTGCACCAGCTGATCCGTAGCCACTCACTGATCATGGTAAGATGGCAGGGAAGGCAGGGCAGGATGGAACAGGGATGGGGGTAGAACAGGGCAGAGGTGGGGCAGGGGAAGGTGGATCGGGTCTGGGAAGGGGTGGATTCAGCAGCAGCGGCAGATGCCAAACCCAGACCTGATCCTGGGGCAGTAGCCATTTCAGTGTTGCTGCATTTGTGGGGGTGGAAGAGACTAGGATTGGGCTCTTAGAATGATGAATAAAAATCCAAGTGGAACTTATCTGAAGATGTCCACCCGTTTTAAGTCTGTCTGGGGCTTATACTGCAAGCCAAGTAGCTGACACAAGATCAACTGCTTACCCAAGCTTTTGCTGCAAAACAAACTGTTCTTTCCCAATGCCTTCTGAAGTGGCCTCTTATAAAAATGGTGCATAGCCAGTAGTTGCAATGGTCCTCGTTTCCCATAGACTGTAGCTTGCTGGAATAATCTAAACCAGTGAATTTCAACCAGTATGCTGTGGCACATTAGTGTGCCGCAAATGGTCTGTAGGTGTGCTATGCAAATTTGGAGGAGGATCATTTATTAGTAGGGCCATTAGTAGGGCCACATCAGCAGTGTGGTGTGCCTTATCAGTGGTCAGAAAATCTGTGGTGTGCCTTGACAATTTGAGCACCTTGTCAGTGTGCTGTAAGATGAAAAAGATTGAAAATCTCTGATCTAAACCTGTATGTTCAGCAGCACCTTTGCCACAGTGCAGTATGTATTTGTTCTTGTGAAATTTGAAAAGCCGTTGGAAGTCAGTAGTTCTAAACACTGTTTCAAAGCAGGAGATGAGATTTAATAATCTTCTGGTAACTCTCTGACCCGTGTTTCTGAAGATTTAAAGGTAATTTGAAAACATTGCATGGAAACAAAGATCACACTTATAGTATTCCGTAGAGAAAAGAAACATGTAATTTTTGTGATATTTTCCTCGCTTTTATGACTTTTCAAAAATCTTTCATGACTTTTGAAAATGAGATAAAAGCAAGTGAGAGCAAGGCCACAGTATCAGGTCAAGGAGTTATAAGACAGGTATGCACTGCATTTTGAAATCCAGTGCATGAGATAGGGAAGAGAACCATGCAAATATGAAAAGGTAAGCTCCTAAGAGCTCTTTCACTTTACAAATGTCATGGGAAACCAGCCATCATTATTATGCAAACTTCATCAGGTGGGGTCATCCCAGTTCAAGGCTTATCTCATTTCCATTCCTCCTAGGGGGAGAAATTTCCTCCAGCAATTAATAACTATGTAAGGATTGTATCACACTTCATTTCTAGTCATTTGCTCCTATAACACTCCCTAATCATCTTTCAAAGCCAAGAAACAAGATTCTATCTGTAAAATACGAACAGTAAAATGTGCTGCCCAGTCTCCCCCCGACTTCATTTTACATTCATAGAACTAAAAGTGTCATTTTCTGCCCCACCCCCATTTTTTTTGCTTTAGATTTTAGCGGAAACTTTCGTTCAATAAACAGCTGAGTGCACTTGACTAGTTCAGGCATTTTCTGGAAATAGCAGAGCTCTGAACATCTCCTAATATATGCATTCATGTCTTCATTTGTATGTTCTTTGTATGTTCTCTGTCACATCGGGCTGGAATATTTCTTCATGAATGACCAAACCATCATCAACTGACAGGCTTAACCCAGAAGTAGCCCCATCTTTTTGCACCAATAACTGCATCAACAACAAATTGCTGCTTTGGGCAGTTCTTTGGCAGGAAAGTGCCATAGGGGAGAGCATTACTCCTTCCCCCCGCCCCCCAACCTTATTTCCCTGACCCAGTTCAGGCTCCCCTTTGACTGTATTCAGCTGAAATCTGGCGTTTCCATTAGGCTCTCATTAAATAGCTTGACCTTTGCCTTGGGGGTATCTGACGGAAAACAAGGGACCCTCCATCAGCTTCTCATTATTGGGTAAAAGGGGCAATGCAAATAAAAGCTTCCTTTGAAACAGAAAGCTTGTGTCCCCTTCAGGCTGAATGCTGCTGAAGGGACTAGTCACATAACTATTTCAGCACATAGTAGTAAAGAAGGGGGGGAGAACTTGTTCTTTTTGAAACCCAGCCACTGCACCACATGGTGACACTGCTGTGTGTGTTATCTATCACCACACGCTGGATTCATTTCTTGGCAGTCCTTCTGCAAATGATACTTTCTGAGCATTCATGGGGGATGACTAAAGTTAAATCCGGCACTTGCCAGCAGGCGCATGTGACCAACCAATGCAGCCTACAACCCGAACAAGCCAGGCATGTCTCATAGATATGGAAACTTAACTCTGTGCTGTGCAGGTGTCTGCAGCACTCAGCTTAGGCTACGACACAAAGAACTACTTTACCCCCCACCCACCAATAAAGACACCAGATTGCAGCTTGGGTTTTATCTGGGCCACTCTGTTAAAATTTTATGCAACATTGCAGCAGGGCAAGTTGGGAAGAACACATAACCTTGGCCCCCAGCACGCAGTGCACTAGATCGGGGGAAACGGTCCTAGCCGTCTAGCTTCCCTGTGAGCCTCTAGGGCAGTGTTATTCAAACTGTGGATTGCGATCTGATATCAGGTGGGTCGTGGAAAGCTGAGAGCAGCCATCTTGGAAACTGCAGACCTTACTCTTGCTATATTCCTGTTTTTTTAATTTAGTTTTTAGTTCAGTGCTTTTACATCATATTTTGTCCAAAACGTGCTTTCTATCAGGGATATTTCATGGTTGTACAATTGCTGCAGTCCAAGAATGCCAATTTGCATTTCAGGACTGTCATTTTATTGTTACAATGACAGCACTTCCTGCTTGATGATGTCACTTCCTGCCACATCACTTCCAGGTTAATGACATCATTTCCAGTGGGCCCCGACATGAGTGCCATTCTAAAATGTGGGTCCCGATCTAAAAAGTATGAATACCACTGGTCTAGGATGAACCATCTGACAGGGCCATACTCAGTCATCTGACTGAAACAGCCTTTCGTAGTCATCCCCAAAGGGTCAGGACAGCTCATCCGCTTAGCCGGCAGGATGAACCTTTCGCAGGCTTGCCAGTCCAGTCAAGGGGCTTGCCAGCCAGACTCGTTGAGCCAGTAAAGTATCATCAGAGTCAACAAGGGTCACCCTCTGACCTTGCTGCCTTAGATTGGACTCTGAGATAGACCCTACCTGTTCTAACCCGCACGCATCATGCCAAGCAACCAATATTAGAAAACTTTTGCTTAACCACAACAAATCATGCTGTCCCACGACAGCCTGGAGTAGGTGAAAAAACTACCATCCACGGCCAATAAGGCTGACAGCAAGAAATTCCTACCCAACCCTATAACTAGCAATTAGCTAATCAAAGACTGCATGATAGTGAGGGAGGGAGGGGTTGCAGAGTTGAGCTCAGTTGGGAGAAAGCGCGCCAGACTAAAGCTCAGCTCCCTCCTCCCCCAACTCTACCTCTAAAGTAAGGAGGTTGCATTAATCTTCATGGCCTGTAGCCTGCAATGGACTTTTCCTCCAGAAATCAGATCATTGTTTTTTCTGGGAACCCCAGCTCCTCAGTGTCGCATCATAACATGAACTGGAAAGGGGTGATGAGGGACAATTACTCTCCCCCTGCTAAATATAAGAGGAACACCACTGGAAAAAGTGCCTCTTGCCCAGTTAGCAGGGGTTGATACAAGTGGCAATTAGATTAACACTCTGCCTCACTTTCAAAGTCGTACTTACCTTGCAAGGATTTGGGGGAAATAATAATACATTTGTTCAGCACTTTTGAGTGTGCAAAATGCTTCATGTGTATTCCTGGTTGCAATCTCACAGTAACCCTATCCCCATATTATTATCCCCATATTGCAGGTGAGGAAGACTGAGGTTGAATAGCTTTGCCTACAGCCACCTAATGATTTTCTGGCAGAGGCAAGAGACAGGGAAGTCCTGGATCACAGCTCAGCAGCCTCTCTGCTACATAAGCACTCAGTTGTACACGCACACAGCCCAATTAAATGTGATCATTTCATTCAAAAATACATAACTCCCCGTGTTCTAGAAAGCCTCGCTAGCACCAGCCTTAAGTATCTGATGGTTGCATACAGATACAACTCTGATGCCAGCCAGCAAACTAAACCTGTCTATGCAAGGTGTCCTCTTCATATCTGATATTACAAACTGTAAAATAAAAATTTAAATCTCTCTACAAAAAGAGAACTAATGCATGTTTCCTGTTAGGCTTTTACTGGTAGCTTTGGTTTTTGTGGATGTTTCAAGAGAAAAGCAGATTAACTAGTGCAGCTGTTGCTGCCACAGATCTGCATAATTTATCAGGCAGGTTTCAGCTATTTCTATTTGCTCAGCTACCTGAATGAACCAAAATGTCCTGTGCTTTGTGTTCAAGTCCGTTAATGTCATGTGAAGGAGTGTCTGACTCATACATCCCTATATGGTAATGTGCTCAGATATTTCGGTGGTGGACACTGAGAGCCAGTGATGTCATCTGGGCGCGCCAGGAACTGGAATGCCCGGATGATTGACAGCCCTCCACTCCTATGGTGGAGGGCTGCCACGCCTCCCTAAGCCTCACAGTGCCCTAATCGCTCCATTTCATAGCGTTTTGGGACACGAGGGAGGGTGGGCGGGCCCAGCAGCAGCTCGCCCATCCTCCGGAGAGGCGGCGCGGCCCAGGCCCGTCCGCAGAACTAGCAGAACGGCGTACCAGACCGTTCCGCCTGGATGACGCCGCTGCTGAGAGCCAAATCCTATCCAATTTTCCAGCCCTGAGGTAGCAGTCCCAATGGGGTGCAAGCTACCTTCTGTGGGGGAGTGGGAATCACGAAGTCCTCCTCAAAGTAAGAGAACATTTGTTCACTTATCTTGGGGCTGCATTGGCACCAGAAACCTGGATAGGATTGAGCCCTGAGTATGGTGATTAAGGCTAGAGAGGATGGGAAACATCTGGTTATTGTTGCTGTCCTCCTCCTCTTCTCTCTTCCAGTAAATGTCTAGTTCTACGAACAGGTAACGTGACATCCCTATGCTCTGTTCTTTTTCGTAAGTGGTCCCCATGAAGTGCAGAGAATGCAGAGTCTTGAAACACGATGATGATACTCCTGGTCCTGGCAGAGGATTATGGAGGTTCTGAGAACATGCCTGTTATGGCATTTCCTCCCTCCCCATCTTGTCCCCTGAAGGCACTGTAGTGCAGGCACCAGCCATTTAAATGAGAATCAAGTGGTTGGTTGTGGTGACACTTGGGAACTGTAGATGCCATCATTGCTTTGGTCCCCAGCGGAATAGTAAGCACGGGAGAAGGAAAAAGGGCGCACTGGATCCAGGCCACCCAGGGTATAAGAATATAAGAGCGTACCTGATTCCCTCCCTCTGCCCATCCTTCTAATCACCCCAGAACATGGCCACTGGTACTGAGAGTTCAGGGAATGGCTGGCATCAGATGGGAAGGGGCCCCCTGCCAGTGTCCAACCTGGCCAATTCCTGTTTTGTGGTACCAGATTATTCCAATTTAAAGAGAAAGGAAAAGCAAGACTGCTATTTTGGAACTGAGAAAATCGAATATGATCCTTTAGCATTTTCATGAAGACTTTAAGTGCTGGGGAATGAAAAGAATGGAATGTAGGTATTATATTAAAAAATGACAGAACTTGAGAATTCTGGGACAGTACCAGGTTCCTGGGGGTCCTGGCGCAGAGCCCCAAAGTTGGATCCCAGGGCCCATATTCCTCTTCCATCTCATAAAGGACCTTTGGGAACCACCACGGCCACAGTCTCAAGGGCTCCGGGCCCAGCTGAGTTTGCTTTCTGATGGGCAGGGGCCCCCAGTGTCCAACCTGCCCCACTCGATTCTGGAGTCTTCAATGAAACCATTTTTATCATCCTCCCCCATTTTATTAACAGCAAGAAGAAAACGTAGAAGAAGCTTTACTTGCAATGCCAAGCCACCATCCCGTAGAACTCATGACAAAATTATCACGTTTTTCTCATCCCAAACATCTTGAATGCTAGAAATGACTAACAAAAAATGCTCTAATGGGAAAGAAACAGAGACTGCATTACTTTGTTCAGTTTAGCAAATCTCGGTAAGATGTTACACAAATAAAGCTATAAGCAAAGCTACTTTAATCCCTCTATTACTGGATGCAGATTCTGAAAGATACCACACAATGCATATTATGCCATATAGTCATTAACATGACATTGTTCTTGCTAATTGCTTACAGTGATATGATCAAATCACTGGTTCCGATTCTAACAGATAATGGAATTAGTATCTGGTTCAGTAAAACTACCAAAATAGATATAATTGCTGTAATTGTATAATGCATAATAGCCAGGCACATTATCACCTAATATTATCGCTAAAGGACATTACTAGAGGACATCTAGGAAAGTCATTATAATACTGTGAATAAGAGCTTCTGATGAGATGTCTCTAATTTAGATAGCCCTCCCTCTCTCTCCCACAAAAGATGAAATTGACTGTTTTCCTGAACCAAAGACCCGATATTAAGACACACACATTCTGCAGTTATTATGTTGGCTTGGAAGATTAAATATTTGAGCAAATTATGCAGTCAGTACAATGCAAGTACAAATGCAAGGAGCAAAAGAAAACATAGGCAGCATGCTATGTTTCATGCAAATGCTTCTCGTTCAGGCTCTGTAACAAGACCTCTGCCACCATATTCTGGCCATCACCCAGCGTGGACAGATATCATGTCTAGGAGGGAATCACTGTGGTGTCACAATTAAGTCTCAGAATTTTCAAGGAGGCATGGATTCAAATCCCAGTTAGCACTCAGTGGTTCCCAAACTGTGGGTCAGGGCCCACCAGTGGATCATGAGCTTCGCAACCCAGAAATGCCATATTGAAAACATGGGAAAATGGGATGCTGGAAAGAGGTAGGGACATGTGGTTGTTTTGCTTGTGTCAAGGTTATAAATAGGCTTCCTGATTCACTTTGCTATTGGAAAATGGCTGCATTCTCAGAAAAGCAGCAGGCTCTGGTGTCATAATCACAGCGATTCCAGCCATAACATAATTTCTGGTGGGTCCTAAGCAGATTGTCATTCTAAAAAGTGGGTCCTGGTGCTAACAAGTTTGAGAACCACTGCCAGAGTATGCCAGGTTCAGTCTAACCTCCATTGTAAAGTATAATATTACCAAGTATAGTATAATAACCTAAATATGGCAGGAAGGCCCTTGACCACCATTGAATTCAGTGAGATGTACTGCCAAGGAGACAAACATAGGATTGCATTATTAGTTCCATTCTATAATGTCTAAGAATTCCCCTCTATAATGTCTAAGAATGCGTTACTGAAGCAGTAACATATGCTTTCCCTGTTTTCCCCTGCTTCAATCTCCCTTCCTTTCTGTGGTTGCTTCACCTGGGTCACTATCTAGACCGGGGGTCAGCAACCTGCGGCTCCAGAGCCGCATGCGGCTCTTTCAGCCGTCTGCTGAGGCTCCAGAGTCTGGGTGAAAGTGGCAAAGGGGGTGACAGAGTGGAGGAGGAGGAGGCAGTGGCGGGTGGAGCTTCCCCAGGGGCGTCATGTTTGCTCCGGTCACCATAAGGCTGCTGAGATTATGGCGGCCGAGGCGGCTTCGCAAACCTTCCGGCGCGGATTGGTCGGGAAAGGTTGGGTACCCGCTGCCACCACCGGGGCTCGTGATGCAGGGCCCGCCGCCCCCACTGCCGCCCGCACAGGTGCAGTCGCAGCCCGCCATCCCCAGTCTCATGGCGGCTGCCACCTTCCCGTTCACAGTCCTCCCGCTGCCACCGCCACCCCCTCCGCTGCTGCCTCCTCTGCCCCCACAGCAGCCCCAGCCGCTGCCTCAGCTGCCGCCGCCGCCTCCACCCCCTCAGTAGCCGCCGCCGCAGGCCCCGCCGCAGGCCTAGCAGTACGTGCAGTACCGCTTCCCGCCGCCGCCGCCACTGCCCCAGCAGCGGCAGCAGCCACCGCTTCAGATGGGCCATGAGCAGCAGCAGCAGCAGCAGCTCCTCCACCTCCACGACGATGGAGGGGTCGGCAGCCAAGGCAAGGTGTGAGGTTTTTTTTTCTTTAGCCAGTGTTGATGTTGCTCACATGTATCACTTGTCCTTCCTCCAAGGAGTCCAGTGTGGCATTCAAGGGTCTCCCTTATTATTTTACAGCTCAATCCTGATTTGCACAGGAGCAGACAGGCCAGCAGCCTTTCTCTGCATTCAAGTGCAGGTTAGGAATGCACTGGTGCACTAGATTGTTGCCCTTGCCCCAGGGTCAGCCCCAGCTGGGCCAATGGGACTCCTCTGTAGCAGTTTTTTATACATAGCATAAAGGTAAAAAAAAAACCCCTTTTGACATCTAAAATGAAGATAACACTGCATATATAGTTTTTCTAGATGTCAAAAGGGTTTTGTGGCTCCAGAGGTTTTCTTTTCTCCGGAAAACGGGTCCAAATGGCTTTTTGAGTGTTTAAGGTTGCCTACCCCTGATCTAGACTGTAAGCCCTTTAAAGCAGAGGCCTGTTTTTTCATTCTGTAGAAAGTGTCCTATGTACGCTTATGGTGTAATGTAGTAGTAGTAGTAGTAGTAGTAGTAGTAGTAGGGTTACCAGATCCAAACTGGGACAGAGTGCCTATACCTTTAACTATTGTATAGCAGAGGGAATTTGGCAGGTGCAGCTCATCATGGAAGGGTTTCAAAAGCTGCACCTGCCCAAATTCGGTCTTCTATACAGTGGTTATATAGGCACTCTGTCCCAGTTTGGATCTGGTAACCCTACGTCGTCGTCGTCGTCGGAGGAGGAGGAGGAGGAGGAGGAAATGATTACACATTTTCCACAGCAATTTTATTCTCCAATACACCCATCCTTTGGAAAAATCCTGTGTAGTTCAAACATCTTTTCTCTGAATGTTAAAAAGTTGGCTAATCAAAGGGAAAGGACCTCTTAAAATAATACAGTAATCCCCTTTCCTGGTCTTTGAGGCTGTCATAAACCACAGTCCCCAGGCTGTGCACTGTACACATGTCTGGATATAAACAGCAGTCCAGAGATATCCCAGTCCAAAATAGAAGTTAAGAAATCTCAATATTATACATGTCACAGTCACAGCACAGAACTGTGACGGTTACATTTAGCCAGTGATGTCATTCAGGGGGAACGGACCAGAACGGGTGTTCCGGACCCTAACGGGCTCCGTGGCTGGTTCCGGGTTCCCGACAAGTGCCAATCAAAGTGAGTTCCTGTTCCTAAATCATTTGCATGACACCACTGCATTTAGCTATCATAAAATGCAAATGCACACAAAAAGGAGCCCAGTTAATACAAAAAGGATTAGCTGCATTTCAGCAAACAGCCACTTTCATATTGCATTAATCTTTACCTCCTTGAATGATAACAAGATGTACTCCCCAGACTGGGTTTGTAAATGACACTGGGCTGCTAATGAAATGTGAAAGTACCATACAATGAAAATTTGGAGCAAACTTTTCAGACTCCATTGTTCTGGCTTTGCTGAATGAATGACTGAATGAGCTCTGCTCAGCGTTTAGCCACACCAGTGGTCAAAATGACAATAAAGTGTGGCTGGCACTTCAGAAAGAAAGAAAAAGCCAGTCAACTGCCTTCCAAATGAAAACACTGCTAGATCACTTTGTGGAAAGTTTATTTTATAGTCGCAGCCTATGATTTATTTGGTTTCAAAGAGTCTATGTTAAATAATGAGGCCAATGAGCTTGTTGCTTCCACTGCCAATATCAAAAATTTATGTTGGGGTCAGATGGCAAAATTCTTACCTGCAGCAAGGAGCACTCTTCTAAATGATGTTGATGAAAGAACATGCTTGCCTTGTGTAACAATGTGTCAATTTCTTGTTATGTTCAGTCTTGTGTATGGATGGACATGATCTAATTCACTTATTGTATTAATTTCTTCCACCATGGAACTCAAGGTGTAGTGGCACATGCGAGATTCCAAAGAGGTCACCCATCCAGGTAGGTGGACCCAGACCTGCTAAGCTACATCATATGACCTTAAACCACTGGTTCTCAACCAGTCATGCTGGTACCACCAGTGGTACTTGAGGTGGTATGCATCGGACCCCTGCCTCCTGACAGCGAGGAGGAGCCATCCTCAAAGAAGCTCTTTGATCCACCCTGAGCCTCTTACCATTGTTTGTCATGTTGCATCTGGCTTCCCAACGTGGAATTAACTGATGATGACATCATCTCCAGTTACTTCTGGGCAGGGGCGTAGCTAAAGAAGTGCTTGTTGTTGTTCAGTCGCTAAGTCGTGTCCGACTCTTCGCGACCCCATGGACCACAGCACGCCAGGCTTCCCTGTCCTCCACTAGCTTCCTGAGTTCGCCCAATGTCATGTTCATTGCTTCAGTGACACTATCTAACCATCTCATCCTCTGCCGCCCCCTTCTCCTTTCGCCTTCCATCTTTCCCAGCATGAGGGTCTTTTCTAAAGAGTCCTCTCTTCTCATGAGGTGGCCAAAGTACTTGAGCTTCAGCTTCAGGATTTGTCCTTCCAGGGAGCAATCAGGCTTGACTTCCTGGAGGATTGACCGATTGGATCTCCTTGCAGTCCAGGGGACTCTCAAGAGTCTTCTCCAACACCATAATTCAAAAGCAACTATTCTTGGCGCTCTGCCTTTCTTATGATCCAGCTCTCACAGCCATACATTGCTACTGGGAAAACCATAGCTTTGACTATGCGAACCTTTGTTGGCAGGGTGATGTCTCGGCTTTTTATTAAGTTGTCTAGGTTCGCCATAGCTTTCCTCCCAAGAAGTGCAGGGAGATGCAATTGTGAAAACCTTGGTATGTATGAATAACACCATCATTCTATATTTCATTGGAAAAGTAATTTAATGCAGAATGCAATGAAACAAACTGGAGTCTAATACAGAGGCGGGACGGGACGGGAGCACGCCTCATGGCAAGGCGACGAAACCGCACCCCTGGCACGTCACCCCGCCCCCGTGCGTCTCCCCGCCACACCTCCCTATGCCCGGAAGAGCTCCATTTTGGAGCGTTCCAGGCGCACGTGAGGGCGGGCAGGCCAAAAAGCACCCAGACTCCGCACAATGGTGCGCGGACTCCACGCAATGGCGTCCCCCCGCCGCCCGCCGCCCATGCGGCTTGCCATCCCTGCACCCCCCTGGATCCGCGACTGGTCTAATATCTTTACACTATCAAATGTTATGGCCAAAAAAACAGAACATGAAAATACAATAGTCATGTAAAAATTGTTAAAATCACGGTTTTTATGAATAATACTGTCATTATATACATTTGATGTGGAATTTCCTGTAGAATGCAATGAAACAGTTTGATATCTTTATTCTATCAAACGTTATGGCAAAAAAAAAAACCCAATCAAATGAAAATTCTACTATGATGTCACTTCCTGCAGTGATGACATTTCCGGGGCATCATTTTGCTGTCTGTACTGGGCTACGCTTTCATTCGCTATGCCAGTGCTTCCCGGGGCATTTCCAATAGGTGGATGGTGTGACGTGGTACAGCAAGGACAAGACGCTGCCTTAGACCATGCCCTGGGACCATTGCATTTACCAACACATGAACCCATTCACCTTGTCATGAAGTCAGAGTCAAGTAAGGCATTTGTAACCGGGACAGGCCTCACGATCCTTTACTGCCTGATGCGGCTAGCTGAACGCTGCCTCCTTTACTCAGTGATGTCCCAGCCACTGCACTCCTCCCACAACATTCTAGTTCGGCACTCTCCTCCCTCCAAATTACACATAGCTGCATAATCCCAGGATTGTATAGGGCCAGGTGAATGATAGTAACATTATGCACACTCCATCCCTTGAGCGGTGGGAAGCTTCAGGAGTGGCACTATAAGGCTGGTAAGATTATTTTTATCCATAAAAATATTCCAGACACTGCACATCTCCAGCTCCCAAATACAGAAGCAGAGAACTGGAAGGAAATCACCACCCCCTAGAACAGGTAGCAAATTCACTAACCCTGCATCAGATTCCCACTGAAACCTCAGAGTGCTTTATCCTTCAGTTAACTCACTTCAGTTTCCCCTCTCAGCTTCCCTCTTCAGCTATTTTAAAGAAACAGAACAGGGGCTCCAGTCTGTTTCTCTGCATCCTTCCATTCCCTGAAAAGTCACTTTTCCCAACTTTGATAGGTATTGCCCAAAGCCCACAGATATCAGTGGTTTACTGGTCAAGGTTCTTGACTTAAGAGCCAAGCATCTGTCCTCCTCCTCCTCCCCTACTATTTCAAGCACACATGTAACAAGCAGCCCAAAACTAGATGTCTAGGAATTATGTTAGGGTGTGGTAGTCAAAAATATGCAAACTTGTCAGAAGTTCGGGTGGCTCGGGTGGTTGCTGGGGCACGTCGGTTTGACTCTGTCGAGCCGTTGCTTCGGCGACTACACTGGCTGCTGGTTCTGTTCCGGGCCCAATTCAAGGTGCTAGTTTTGACTTTTAAAGCCCTTTACGGCTCAGGTCCAGGGTATTTGAGGGATCGCCTCCTTCCATATAATCCTACCCATACTCTTAGATCATCTGGAGGGGCCCTTTTGACTGTGCCGCCTCCAGGAGAAGTGAGAGGGGCGGCGGCCAGGAAGAGGGCCTTCTCGGTGGTGGCCCCCCAACTTTGGAATACCCTCCCCTTAGAATTGAGAACTGCTCCCTCTTTGTTAACATTTTGGCGGGGGCTGAAGACCTTTTTATTTCAAAAAGCTTTATTTGTTGACAGGCTGGCTGGCTGGTGTGTAATATTTTATATCTTATGATCCACAGGGCTTGTTTTTTAAATTCTATTGTTTTGTTTTTATTCTGTTTTACTATATTGTTTTAATATTGTTTTAATATTGTTTTTTAATGTTAAATTTTATATTTCTATGTAATGCCGCCTTGGGTGCCTTTGGGCATAAAGGCGGGATAAAAATCTAATAAATAATAAATAATAATAAGAAATACAATAGAAGTGCCTCTGTGCACATACAGAGTTCCCTATGCTTTCCACAGAGCAAATACAGCCTTCCGCCTCCCCAGACAATGAGAAGGATTTAATAGTCCAGATAGAACTGGGTTATGTCTGAGGGCGCAATCCTAACCTGGAGTTAGACTGGCAGGCACAGTTAGGCCAGCCACGTTTGTCTGGCACAATGGCCACCATAAAGCATGTTTGGCACATTCTCGTAGTCAGAGAGACCAGCACACAGACGTGCGCCATCTTCCCTGACTCCGAGAGTGGTCCAAACATGCTTTAAAGTGGCCCTTGTGCCAGCCAAACTTTGCTGGTCTAACTGTGCCAGCCTAACTCCAGGTTAGGATTGCGCCCTGAATCCGTGCACTTTTTTCTGAAACTCAAATACAGTCCTCCCCTCTGCCCCCCTAGCAGCAAGCATACTTTACAAGGAATGCTGCATGAGGTGAGAAAATGAAGATTTTAAAAATCCAGTCCTGGTCCTGGTCTTCCCGAATTCCCATCCTTTAGCTCTCATTATTAGAATACCCGGCTATCTTCCCAACTCTCCTATCATAAGCCAACCATGCAGCATGAGCCTTCATATGTATCAGAGCCTAGTTTAAGAGAAATCCCTGTTTTCAACGCCAGGGTTTAAAAGGCTAGTGAACTTCATTTTCCCAACGCAAGACATAATATCCCCTCAAGGCTTCCCTGCCAACCTCCTTTCCCTAGAATAGCTGCACATGAAGCTCTTCCTATCCACGTTTCCCTCCCTCGGTCTTGGGCAGTGGTTCGCAAACGTTTTTGACTGGCTGCCCCCTTGACCTACTGGGCCATTGGCTGCAACTCCCCTTTAGGACTACAAGCCTATACATTGTGTAGGGCGGTGAGTTTTCATGATGATTCCATGGTTCACTTGGCTAGTTTCTGCAGCTGGTTTCCGCATCTCATAAGAACATAAGAGGAGCCCTGCTGGATCAGGCCAAAGGCCCATCTAGTCCAGCTTCCGGTATCTCACAGTGGCCCACCAGGTGACCCAGGGAGGCATAAGACAACAAGATGCTTGCATCCTGTTGCCACTCCCTTGCACCCAGTACTCTGAAGTTGCCAACTTCTAATGTAAGGAGGTTGCACAACCCATCATGGCCTATAGCCCACGATGGACTTTTCTTCCAGAAATCCATCCAATCCCCTCTTAAAGGCATCTAGACCAGATGCCATCACCACCTCCTGTGGCAAAGAGTTCCACAGACTAACCACCCACTGGGTAAAAAAGTACTTCCTTTGATCTGTTTTAACTCTCCCAACCCTCAGTTTTAGCGGATTCTGGTGTTTTGAGAGAGGGAAAAGAGCATACCTGTATCAACTCTGTTCCTTCCATGCATAATTTTGTATGTCTCAATCATGGCTCCCCGGATAGCCATTGAGTCCTTGCTGGGAGAAGTGTGGTGAAGGGACTGGAGCACTCTGCACTGAAGCAGGAGTACAACAGACTGGAAAAGGGATGCTTACAATGCCACTGCCTGCTCCACCGCAATGAGCCAATAGGATGGCACAGGCCAGGGCAGGATTTATGACCAAGCAACAGCAGAAGCTGGCACAGCAACTTCACTGAGGTGCTAAAAAGAAAAGCACAGGCAATTGGGGCGGGAGGCGGGAACAACAACAGAAAAAATACTGTGGCTTCTCTTGACAGCAGACTGCTTCCTAACCATGCTCACCAGGATTAAATTCCTGGTGACATTCTGTGCTTAGAGAGAGTGTCTCTTGTCATCAGCTCCATGTGATGATACACCTACACTGATCAGCCATCATAGCATTGGCTTTCTTTCGTATCATGGAAGAATATGAGGATCTTTGTCACGGCCAAGATTACCCTTCCATGGGCAAAGGAGGGCTGCTGGTGCACATTACAATGCAGGTGCCTCTCTCCTCATAGTGAATAGTTGCCATTAGCAGAACCCATCCATTTTAACCGTAAATTGACATGGAAGGCCATTGTGAGTTCTTTTGTCACATAGAAGGTGTGAAGCAAAGTCATTGTCATGTCCTGGCTGGGATCAATGGTCAGGAAGCCAGTCCTGAAGCAGGGCTGTGTCCTGACTCTGATGAGTCACTTGAACAGTTTGGCTGACTTGGAGGCAAGATTGTATAAGGGGAGGTCAGCTGACCAGGGTCAGCCTGTTACCAAAAGAGCTGGGTTTAGAGGAATGAATGTATTTTACAGCTGACAGCTCTGCTGGAACATGGGATCGTAGGCTGGATAGCAAGCCAGCATAATGCAGAAATCCCTGTTTCCTTAAGTAGAGACTGAGAGAAATACTTCCAATAAAAATGGTGCCTTTATTAAGGGAAAAATACAAATAGATACCCCAAAGAATTAATAAGCTACTGTAATACATTGATCACGGTGTACCTATGGTGGTGACTGCAGTCTGATAGAAATCAGGAAAAAGGGTTTGTAGGGAAGGCTCTGTAGGAGTCCCTGCTCTTTTACCCCTGGTTGCTGGCACTAGAGACAAGGAGAGAAGAGCAAATGTGGGTGGGGGGTTAGAGAAGTAAGAATCAAAGTGCAAAGTGCAGCTACCTCGCCAGTGGTCTTGTCCGTAGGTCAGCAGTTCTGTGTGCAGAGTGGTAGACACTCAGGGAGTGACCCTCTGAGCCATTGTGATGGACACCCAAGGAGTCAAATTCCCTTAGTATTTAGGGATTTTTGGAGTTGCTTCTATGTGCAGGGGATAAATGTGTAACTTTGTGTCTTTGGCTGTAATGTGTGAATGGGTAACATGCGTGACTGTAGGGAATTCCTCCTAATCAAGTAAGATGTATGTAAACACTGCTGGTAGCGAAAATACACATTGCTAACCTGGTGCCAGCAGATGTGTAGCAACTTAAACTGAGGTTTACATAACTCAGAGCACAATCCTAAACAGGAGTTAGGCCGGCATAAACTAACCCAGCAAAGTTTGGCCACCATAAAGGGCCACCATAAAGCAAGCATAAAGTCAGGGAGGATGGCTCACATCTGTGTTCTGGCCTCTCTGACTCCGAGGGTGGTCCAAACATACAGACATGAGCCGTCCTCCCTGTCTTCTAGAGTAGTCCAGAACGCTTTATGGCGACCCTTGTGCTGGCCAAAGTTTGCTGGGTTAGCTTATGCCAGCCTAACTCAGTTTAGGATTGCGCTCTTAACGTAAAATGCTTGACCAAGTCTTTAGCCCAGTGTGGCCTGTGTTCCTGGGAGTTCACCGTGCATTCTGACATCTATTGCTGTAGGCCTGTGAATTGTTGCTTGGTTTCATAATGTTAATATAACTAAGAATAAAAGTAAAGTAAAGAAAGAGGGAGATTTACTGGTAACAAGTCTACTGACACTATACAGGCTGGTGATATGGAAAGGCACCAGAGGTTGACTCCAGGGAGAATCAATCAATCAATAAGTATTTATATACCGCTTTTCAACATGAAGTTCCCAAAGCGGTTTACAGGCAAATAATAAAGTTAAATGGCTCCCTGTCCCAAAAGGGCTCACAATCTAAAATCTAGTTTTAGAACCAGTTCAATTGAGAACCGGTTCAAGATTCTATCTGCACCCTACAGGTTCCCCCAATCACGCCAAGAGAGCAACATCAGAAAGTACCCATTATAAGGAATAAATCTGTGCCAGATCCTGGAGAATCATACGATCCAGGCTTCGTACAGATGAGTGATCTCCCATATTTTGTGAAAAGGCTGAAGAGACTGCATTTCTGGCTAACTAGTCCCATTTTGTATACGCCATTTCTTTTTTCATTAAAAGTCCCAGAATAGATCTACATTTCCGAAACGTATGCCCACAGTTAATTCACTGTTTAATTAATTCCTCTGATTTCACATAACAATGCTTGTTCAGCTAATTAGAATTTCAGACTGAGTGCTTGTTTGCAGTTTTTTTTTCCATGATCAAAAAGAAACCCAAATAATAAGATTGTCTTAAGGTGCAGCATTTCTCTGACTCAATTATAAAGCAAAGATACAATATTTCTGATGAACATAGCACGCATTATTTATGGCCCAGAATATATTAATTACTGATAACATTCATGTCCCATTGCCTCTTCAGAAGAATGTAGCTAAAAACTAATTACCCTGCAGGCTAATCTCTTATCAACTTCACTCATTTTTCGGTGTAATCCACCACTGTCACTAATGCAGACAATGAGGGTGGTCTGTGCCATCAGAAGCATGAATGAAAGCTGCCCTGATTACATATGCAAAACAAAAGGAAAAGTTTGAGGCTCTTTGTTCTGTTTTCGTTGCACTTGCTGTTTGATATCTTCAAAGTACATCTCTGAATTGTGCATCACGTTCAACAGCTTGAAAAATCACCATATGAATACCGTTCAGAACTTTGTTTCTTAAGACTGCAGCTGCACTGTGTGTTGGGACAGGGGCTTCTTTTGCGCAGCCCTGCCTGGCCCTGCACAAGGGCAGGCAAGGGTGGGCAGCACCTGATCAGTGTGCCAGGCTTTGAGGATGGGGCGTAGGATAGTGTTTCGGCTGTGCAAGCCTCAAGCCAGTGATGTCATGCAGGGGGTACGCGGGGGTACGCGAGTACCAGTTTCTAGGATTACAGCTGGCCCCGCCCACTTGTCGACTCCGCCCTCTGCAACGTTTGAATTTCCTGCATGTTTGAGTTGCCTGCATGTTCTCAGAGCCAGGCAGGCAGGCAGGCAGGCAGGCAGCGAGCGGAGCCTTTCCTTTCCTTGCCACTGAAAAATGAGTTGCTCTGGGGTTTTAACATGATGCCAGGCCTCCTTAACATGTTCTGGGGGTGCTGTGGAATACTGTTGCAACTGTTGGGTTAGTTTAAAATCATCTGAGGCCTCAAAAAGGGCTTTTTTCATGTCACTTCCTGCCACGACATCACTTCTGGCTTATGACGTCACTTCCGGTGGGCAGGTCCCGACACGTGCCAATCAAAAGTGAGTACCTGTTCTTAAATCATTTAGATGACACCACTGCCTCAAGCCCATTTTGAGCTTCACACTTTTGTCTTGTAGCGTGCTCCTGTATTGGAATGCAACACTGGCCTACTGCTGACCTCATCTGAGATGACTTTGGCATCCCTTTGAGGAAAGAACTATGGAGCGTGGGCATTGGCAGGAGGCTATGTCATGGGTTTAGAGGAGTTCGGTAACTCGAGGCTGGGCTGTGACGTCCCCCCTTTGGTTGTGTGTTCTGAGGTTGGAGTACAGGACTCTCAAGGAGCTTCAGTGGTTGACGCTGCTGCATTTTGCTCTGCACTTTTCCCACTCACTTAGTGCTTCAAAAATAAGAATTGTGTCAGGGTGCATCACTGCCTCCGCTGCTTGTGGGGATTATCACCATGCCAAGGTACCACAGCAAGAGATCCATGCCAATTGGCTTGTGAGGAAGAGGAAAGCCAACAAGGCAGAGTCACCATCACTACCTCCATTTTCTGAAGTCTTGACATCTGAACCGCTGTATATACTTATGTAAGAGTCTAGAAATTTTAAGTCTCAAAATTTACACAGAAAACCCAAGTCGACTTACCCATGCAACCTCACTGAAGGGTATTCTAAGGCTCCTGTTCAAGACCAAGGAGTAGATCCAGCCACAATGGCTGAGCCCAGATCTGGGTGGCTGATCCGGCTGGGTGGGTGTCAGCAGGCATGGTCATACAGAGGTGCTACCCAGAAAGTTCCGCCATGGCTGGGCAGGAGGCAGGCACGAACTTATTGCTGCACCACAGGGTCAGCTGAGACAGTGCAATACGGGAACACCCCCCCCCCGGCCCTGGAACAGCCACGGGGGTGGGTGACGGATGGGATTAGGAGGGCAAAGAGGTAGGGGAGATGGAGTAGGGGACTGGAGAAATGGCTGGGTAAAACCAGACAAAATTATTTAATTCACAGCCCAATCCTAAGTAAGGCTGACATAACAGGGCTGTATCCTAAAGCCCATTAGGAGGCAGCAGCAGCAACATGCAGGACAAGGGAAGGTTTTCCTCTTGCACTTGTGTAAGCCCGGCCCCTATGGGCCTGCTTGGCTCTGCGCCTGCTGTTTTGCAGGCGCAGAGGAACGTGGACAGGAGCAGCCCAAATCGGGGCCGCCCTGGCCGGGGACGGGCTTTAGGGTTCGGCACTACAGCCATCTTGCGTCACTGCCTACGTTGCCGTCTACTGCACTGCCCAGTTACGCCCCCGGAACGCCTCTGGAACGCTCTCGTGGAGGCCCTGCGCCGACCAAGCGACACCGACGCTCGACTAGCGCAAGGCCAGCACTGCTGATGGGCGCGGACACGCTTGACGGCACATTTGTGACAGTGTTTGGTCAGCGCAACGGGGGTATAGGATTGCGCTCTGAAAGAGTTTCAGGAATCCCTAAGTTTTGTTCTCAACTTATCCATGGGTCACAGAAAATTTCATGATTTTGGCTGAAAATCTGCCCTTCTCTTTGAGATTAACTAATAGACAAGGATATATACAAGTATGCGCCTCCCTCTTCATAAGCACCCACTGCTCTGCCAGGCAGAGGAGGGGGAGTATGAAGGAGAAGAGGCAGAGAGGCACTCCGCCCTTTACTTTTGTACTGCACTAATATGTAGGGAAAAATACATACATTGCATCTTGAGCACCTGCTAATGGAGAGGGAAAACACAGGATATAAATATTTTAAATAAATAAAACAAAACACAGCTCATACAAATAAAGATCAAGGCATGGATTGTGAATTTGCAGAAAAAGATTGCCTATGCAGAAAAAGCAAATTTTATCGAGGAGCTTCTGCAGGAGCATCTTTAGTGGATAATACAGGACAATCTAATCTGCAATAACTGCAGCATGAAAGAGGTAACGTAGAACCGACGCATTTTTATGGCAAAGAAAAGAACCTCATGGTAAGGTCAAGGCAAGGACAGAGCACAAATCCCAGAACAGGCAAACATTCAAAGAAAAGTTTAGTTTGGCTGTTTCAAAATTTAATTATCTCAGGAACAGTGACTAACATGCCCTACAATCAAATTTCTATGCTGAGCTGAAATTGGTTCAGTGTGTACCACTACAGGCAAGATGCCTTCAAAAGCACTCAGAAAATGCTAACGAGATTGGGGAACCAAGTGTAAAATTAACACGTTGGTGTCCATGCCCAGGCTGGGTGAACTGCACAGAGAGAAACGAAACTCATGCCAAAGTCCTGCCATTGCGTAAGATAGCTTCCTTCCATGGCAATCCTAAATGCATCTACGTCCGACTAACGTGCATTTCCTTATATAATTCAGGTCTTGTTAGAAGGTTTTACCGACAAAGGCATACTCAGTGGTGTCATCCTACCGGTACGCTGGGCGGGACGTCCGGGTGATCGGCAGCTCACCCGTTGTGTACCGCAGCGTTACGCCATTTGCGTAATGTACGCAAGCGGCGTAACTGGTTAAGCAAATGGCGTAATGCAGTGGTATGCAACAGGTGGGCTGCTGATCACCCGGACATCCCACCCAGCGTACCGGTAGGATGACACCACTGGGCATACTCTTCCCACACCTGTATTTACAGAAACATCAACATCATCACCAGGAGTTTGCTCCATTGTGTTCCACTTTCAGCACATGTTTTTTTCTTACAGCTGATATAATGGGCAGCTGTTTTGTCTTTTCCAAGAATAGTTTAGCACCTACCACAATTACAGTTAAAAGAGAGAGATGATCTTGCAATTCTTTCAGAGGTCACTAAGGCCACAACCACACAAATGAAAGTGGCCCAACAGAGACCCTTCCCCAGCTAATTTCCTGCCATTCATATTCTGCAAACACATTTGGGAAAAATGGTGGTTAGCAGAGACAAAGGAAGATAAATTGAATTTTTGCTGTCTTACATATTTATCAGACAAACAAAATCTTGTTTGCCCTGATATTGGGTCATTAGAGGTATGCAGACATTTCTTGGGAGGAATTAATTCACAAAATTATACTAACCGGAGTTTGATTTCCTGTAGAGGCCTCTGGAGTGTACAGTATCTTTGTAATAATTGCTTTATTGGCAAAACATACAAGCTGAGCATTGGCGCTCTCCAGTGGTGGGATTCAAATAAATTAACAACCGGTCCTATGTCCTCCTTTCTTTGTGCTGCTTCTTACTACAGCACTACTTTTTGTATATCAATAAATTAGCAACCGGTTCTGCAGAGCTGGTGAGAACTGGCTGAATTCCACCTCTGGCGCTCTCCTAAATTGTAACAGGTTAAAGCAGCTTCCCAGCAGCCAGGACTGTGTGTCTGCCAACTTGTCCATTTCAAGTCTGTTGTGGAACTGGCTGCCTCATCCCAAAACTGCTGGGAGGGTTTTACCACACAAGGAGAGGATGACTCACATAACTTTGCTCATCCCAGGCTTTCAGCATGCAAATACATGAAATTTTACCAGCTCTCTGTGCTTACCAGGGACCTGCAGTCAAGGGAAGCAGAACATCACTGGACATGACAAGCAAAAAAGGGGGGGCAAAACTATTTTGCCTTTCCCTGCCACTCCTTTCTTCTCCAGCACAGCCACTGAGTTAAGCAGCACGTTCGTAAGCGTGTGCACGCACACATAGAGAAAGAGAGGCAGAGTGCCTGCATCAGCAAGCTATGGGGCGACAGTAAGCAGAGCTGCCTCCAATCCATACTTTGTGCTTGCCAAAACAAAGAGCAGGGAACAGAGAGAATTCACTTTTACCATGTGGATCTCTTGTTGCTAAGAACTGGGAGAGGCTGATCTGCTGGCTGCTGGAAAGTAAGCTCTGTGTATGTCAGGGGCGCCTACTTGATCTCAACATTGGGGGTGCCCATAGCCATGCCCCTGACATTGATGTAGCCACGGTCCCTGATGTGACCACGCCCCCTGTCATTGCGGCCTGGCCTTAGAAGTGGCTGCTCGCAGCACCGCCTTCCGAGGCTAGGCATTGCAAGGCAGCCCTGCCCCCTTCCAAGACTGGGGCGGGCGAGCCAATGAGCTTCTTCCCGAGGCGCCAGCGACGCCTCAGGAAGGAGCTCATTGGCTCGATCGCGCTGCCTTCAGCTCGGCCTGTTCGGCACTGGGCCAGACGTGTTCCCAGCCCAGCACCAAACATGGGGGTGCTGTGCTGTGTGGGAGTGCCTGGTGTTGGGGGTGTGGAGCACCCCCAGAAAATTATTGTGCCTGCCGACAGCATACCGGCATCCATGGAGTTGGCGCTACTGGTGTATGTTGAGAGTGTGCAGACAGGGCCAGGGACAGGAGAGGAAGAGAATGAAGCTTTTCTTGACTGTTCAAAGAGAGTAGAGTTTTGCTTGACTTGTTCTGCTGATCTCTCTCCAGCTAGTGTGAGAGCAAGAGAAATTGATTGCCTCCCCAACTAATAACGTCAGTGCATGTCACTGCTGCCCACCATACGGGATACTCTCAGAGTCTTTAACATCTCATTCAGGCATAACAATGATCAGTAGTCTGCTACAGGTTGAGTATCCTTTATCCAGACTGCTTGGGACAGGAAGGAATCCGGATTTTGGTTTTTTTATTTTTATTTTGGAACAATTGTGTAAATATTATGAGAAATGCTTTCTCTTGCTCTTTTCACTGTTGCCCATTTGGGTGTTCACTGGTCTCTTTGACATTTTTCTGCTATGTCTGTACTGATACGCATCACAGAGCAGAGAACAGAACTTGTACCTGCAGTGTACATGGGAATGAGCACAAGACCTTCTAGTGTTCACACTAAGTAAAACAAATGTCTTGGAGAAAAATGTCTGGATTTCAGAATAGTTTGGATTTTGGATGTTCAGATCCATTAAAAAAAAGATGTAGCCCAACTGGTAGCTCTTACCTAGTCCTGTAAAACACTCATTTTTGTTCTGATGGCACAGAACAAGCTAGCACCAACCACATCTGATCCAGCCTTTTGGAAGCTTTCCCTCTCATGCAAATGTTCATCAGTGAGGATACCCTAGGCTTTAAATGCAATTTCAGGGATGTTGTTTTGACAGCTTTGAATGGTGCTTTCATTTGTTAAGCCATCTGAACTACTCTGCTCTACAAGCACTTTACTTTTTAATTGTCTCTCTTCCCTTTAAGCTTAGGAAGAGTTTGAGATACTTTTGTTTTTCTTCCGTAAGGAAGAAATGAGACCAAGAGACTATTTTCCAGAGGCACTACACTAACTGCTAACCCAGTATGGTGGATGCTCTGGGCTGGGTGGTTTTATTTTTGGACTTTTTTTTTAACCTAGAAAAAATCTGCATGATCACATGTGAAGACAAACAGAAGCATTGATTGCTTTGGAGCATTTTACTCATTGTTTTCATGTAAAAAAAAAGTATACCCCATCTTTACAAGGTAGCTTCACATGCCAATAACATAAAATAAAACAAGCTAAAACAATCAAATCAAACTAAAAATAATAAAATCAAATCAGCCAATAAAAACCTGCTGCATCCAAATTAAAAGGAATGTGGAATCAAAAGGTCTTCGGGCCCTTGCAGAAGCTAGCAATGAGTGGGGCAGACCCACATGTAAGGGGGTTGCTTTTGTCAACGTCTTAGTCTGGCCTTACCTACCCACCAGAAAGGAACCAAGCCATTGCTTGAGGTTCAGGCAGGAACCTGAAGCCACAGCCTGGCAAGGTGGCCTAGCAAGCTACCATCATTGATGGTATCAAAAGCCACCGATAGGTCCAGAAGAGACGTGCTGCTCCTGTTCTGTTCTTGGCATCCACCAATACAACCAAGTTCCAGCAGAGTCCCAAAGCCAGGCCAGAAACATGGTTGAAGCGTATCCTGAAAATCAGTTTCTTGCAGGAATCCCTCAAACTGGATCACCATTACATGTCTAAGCACCTTGCCCAAAAATGACACATGAAGATTGGCCTATAGTTCACATATATATTTGGGTCAAGAGAGGGTAATCAAGAGGGGCTGGAAAACCACCAGGGGAACAGATCCTTTCAAGCAACGAAAAGTTGATCACCCTTCTCACCCATTTGGCCGGCTCAAGCCTCCCCCCCCCCTTTCACCGGCAAGGACCAAGCGTGCACAAAGATGATCA
>JAJKFI010014214.1:0-18494 GCA_029204185.1 Lerista edwardsae
ACAGAGGTGAAATTCAAACCAGGGACAACTTATTCCTCATTTTCCTGCACCAATCCTATGCATACCTACTCAGAAGCAAGTTCCACTATGTTTAATGGATCTTACTCCCAGGAAAATGTGCACAGGAGAGTAGCCTAAGCCACTATGCTTCAATACCTTTCAGATATACAGAATGCCATATCACACCAATGGGATGATTGCAGAATCGTGTCAACATCAAATTGTGGTACAAAGTAGAATGGTTCCATGTTACAACAGGAACTGGTTTTAGATTCCCTAATAACAAGTACCTGCATTTTTAGCTTTGCTGCATCCATCTTCTTCCTAAATTCTTTTTGTAACCTGGCTCTCTCAGCCATGTCTCGGAGCTCCTTGTTCTCCACCTCCTGCAGTTGCTTTTGTGTTTCTGCCAACTCCATTTTGGCCTGCTCTGCTTCATGTTCCAGTTGTGTTATTTTCAGAGAATACTGCTTGCTTACCAATCGGGCATCATTCCCTTAAAACCCCCACAATTAAAGAAGAACAAACTGAAACATTTCTTGTGACTTGACATTGTAGAACCACATAACAAAAAAGAGATCCCTTTTGGTTAAAAAAGGGTTAATCTTTAGAAATGTAGAAGGTTACAACTGAGTATTTTTTTTCTATAATATTTTTCTGTAATTTTTTGCTTAGTAAGTTTTTAACTTAATATATAGTTCACTGACATTTCACTTGGTACCTCTCCTGTATCCACCATTAACCTTGCCTGTTCCTCACACAAAACAAGGTTCAAGCAAGTCTTTGTCCAATAAAAATTAGAAAAGCAAACACCAAAGAAAAGCAAGGCAAAGCTTCAGGAGTGCCAAGTTAAACTTTATGGACCACAGGCAAGAGGCTGCCAAAACAAAAAGTAAAAAAACTTAAAAAAAGAAAAAAGAGTGGCAGCATGTTACGTGGCTGGCATTAAAAAGCCTCTTGCTCCATGCGTTTCCTCAAATGCCAGTCCTCACAGAATGCATTTTCAGGCATTTTTACTTCAGAAGATGTATTAGAACCAAATTTAAAAAGGTCTAATTAAAATTAAATGCTTCATCCTTAGTCTTATTCCTACGAGTGTGTTTGTAAGTAAAATACAATTTTTGAAACGTCAGTTACCTGTTTTTACTAGTTCTTTAATAAGTTCTTCTTTCATTCTGATATTAAGTGTAAGTTCATTCATTTTTTGCTTGGCAGCAATAAGTTTTAGCTCAGAATTTTTTAGCTTCTGAATATTTAGTATCTGACTCTTCTGGATACATTCTATATCAGCACCTTGAAACAAAGCATAATGATTATAAAGTATATTTAATTACAAGTTTTACCCCCCGTCCTTCTTCTCCAACAACTGGACACCAAGGACCAGTGGTGGATCTGGCCACAGTGCTGCCTGGGGACAGCTGCCCCCCAGATGTGCTACCCCCCTGAGACATTCTGAGGGCCAGGGAGGCAGTGCACAGCGTCCCTAGCCCTCAGAAGGCCTTCAAAGTATGAAGATGACTATCTCTATATGTTTTTGCACTGTACTAAGGGAAAATGAAACTATGCTGGCACCAGTAAAAATTGCATACCCAACAGACCTTCTTAATTGGCTTCAGATGTGGGCAGTCAAAGGATTACATATAAAGGTCACAGAAACTGGGCTGGTTGAGGGAAAAGCAGGCCTTGGGAGTGGGCAATATATACAGAGGGGATGAAAGAAGGGGACTAGGTCTTTTAGGGGAAACCATCCATACTGCACAATCATAGAAAGGTCCATGAAGAAACCATCTGGAGTAGATGGTCAGGATGCAGTTACTTCAGCCCATTCATTCAAGAGTCTTGCTCTGGCGTGCTGGAAATCTGACTTTATTATCCTGTGAACAGCTGACTGCCAAAAGAACTTTGAAATTCCCCTTGGGCTCATGGAAATTGTTTCATTGTTCTATAGATCCTGGCCCCTTTTTCTTCAAAACAAACCCAATGCTATGCTTCTGTCCACAGTGATGGTTCAATTATCACAATGTTACATAAAGCCATGTTTTCATCTTACTTGGCACCAATATTTCTTTCATACCTGTAACAGTTTCTATCTGTGAAATGCCTGCATTTTGTAAGTTGGAATTATGCTGCATCACCTTTTGTTCAAGGACAGAGCAGGGAGGAGCCTGTTTTCGTGTCCATGTACGGTTTAAGGAACGTCTACAGAAAAGTGAAAACCAAAATCATACATTAGCTTTAATCTCTAGAAATATAAATTTCATTTGAGATCACAAATCATCTTATTAGCCCTTTTTTTTGGGGGGGGGGGAATGATTTACCAGACTGCCAGACGGTAAGAACAAAGCAAAATCCCACATAGATCTCCTAACAAAGGCATTCCTTTGTGGCCACCATGACATCTGGTACATTCTACTGCCTTTTTCCCCAACATACAGCCAACACAATGTTATATGATGCAAGAACCTACCCTATCATATATATTCCAGCATAATCTACAGCCAGTCCTGAGCAGCACAAGATCAGATTATCTCTAGAACTGCTTCTCCACATAAACATTTCCCTGATACCTTTGGTCTACTACCAAGGTCCTTCTGCTGTCAGCTGTAAAATGGGCAAGTATTCAAGATTTCATTATTTTGATTTTAGAATCCAAATGCGTTTCATTTGTTTGAGCCAGTGATATTCAAACTTTTTAGTCCGGGACCCACTTTTCAGAATGGGACTCGTGTCGGGACCCACTGGAAGTAATGTCATTAACCTGGAAGTGATGTTGTGGCAAGAAGTGACATCATCAAACAGGAAGTGCCATCACTGTGATGTAATAAACTGGCACTCCTGGAATGCAAATTCACATTCTTGGACTGGAGCAATGGTACAACCAAGAAACATCTCTGACAGAAAGCAGGATTAGGACAAAATATGATGTAAAAGCACTGAACTAAAAACAAAATTAACAAACAACATTTGAAAATTCAAACTGAACACTCTCAAAAGGAATATAACAAGAATAAGGTCTGCAGTTTCCAAGATGGCTGCTCCCAGCTTTCCGCGACCCATCTGACATCAGGTTACGACCACCAAGTGGGTCCCAACCCACAGTTTGAACACCACTGGTCTAAGTCATCCGATTGTTTCTGTTTTAGAGAAAGATGGGGTAGACATCCCAAAAATAAGATGTTTTAACCATCATCGCATGCAAGTTCTTATTAACTGTCTAAGATAAAATCTCCAGATGCCACTGTGAAATGTAAACAGTTTTGTAGAGCCATTTTCAACCAGGGTGTCGTTGCACATTGGTGTGCCGTGAATGGTCCACAGGTGTGCTGTGAGAGTTTGGGTGAGGGTGATTTCGTAGTAGACCATTGGGGGATGTTAGCCTTACATCAGCAGTGCAGTGCATCTTGTCATGGTCAAAACACTGATGATGTGCCTTGACAATTTTAACACCTTGTCAGTGAGCCATGAGATGAAAAGGGTTAAAAATCACTGGATTTGTAGATGGGCCATGTGTTCCCAAGTATATACTTATTTCATATAAAACGGTACCTAAATGAGCGTCTCTTTCTGTTCTTGACATGTCTTTCATCTTCATCACTATGATCAGAAAAGCAGCAATGAAGAACTTCATCCTCCTCCTCTATGTGATCCAACATTATTTGGCTGCGAGTTCGAAATCCAGCCATAACTCGGTTTAAAGAGTATGCAGGAGGGCTCGTGTGTACCTTAAACAACATTAAAAGAAAAAAGTTTCCTGTACAGACTTATCATGTAAAGTGAAAGTTGCAATATCTCTGGGACCAAAATGTTTGATATAATAATCTGCTGGATCTTGGAACATTTGTATTGCTGCAGCTGTCAGATTCACTCAGGATGCGGTCAGTTTTCCTGTCATCAGCTGCAACTGCTGGAAACCAGAAGACAAGCTTGATTTGCTCAATGAGCAATTAATAGAGCTTTCCAGATCTGCAAGTGCAGGAGATCACAAATTTTACCATACAAGCAATTTCTTAAAAACATGTCAGCTTCACAGAATCATTGAGAAGTGGCCTAAGACTGACTTGCTTGGGATGGTATTTGATGATCATAGTTAAGACAACCTAAGTTGCTTCACATGTTCTGCTGCTGCAATTGTGCCACATGCAAAGAGACAGGTTTGACATCTATTTTTGTACCCATGACTTAGCAAAGGCTTTACATTTAGTTGATGGGCAAGGTTTAGGCTGTCATTATAATAGATCGAGCATTTATAAAACTGGCTCTCTTGGTCAATGATCTAGTTAAGATAATATGACATTGCTCACAATTACCATTTTCTCTCCCTCCCCCACAATTCTTGTGCTGCCTCAAAGATAACTACTCTGGTGGGTGTTAAAGACTACTCTAGGAGAGGCAGGCACTGTACTGAATAGAACAAGTTCTTCTCGTTGACAAGAAAACCACAATTCTTTCCATCCTGCCTGCACATAACTGAATTTCTGGTCCAGCAAGGGAAAGAGAATGATCCATGCATAAGTAGACACAGATGCTTTGTACAGAAGTGGACTGCTACCAACACTATGAACTTGGTGAATACCCTCAGTGTTGAGAAAATACTAAAAGGAAAAGGTTTGTGCTGAAACTATACTGAATGTACCTGTGGTGCACCAGAAGAATGGGGACTTGGATTCCTCCAAGGTCAGTCTATGCAAGCCAGAAAGTCATCGCTCCAACCATCTCTCAATTATATGCTACAAGCATACTGCAGCTTCTCTCATTAAGTGGATGCATACTTTGTTTCTCAGCTAATCACTAGACCAAGGGAATAAGGGAGACTGCAGAAAGAATAAAGAGTAGCTGTCTAAAAGTTAGGCTTCTCTGTTGGAATGATGCACTCCAAAGGAGCCAGACTCTCCTGGTGAAGTCAGAACAAGAACTAGGACTTAAACTTATTGGTCTATTAAACCAATAGACGAGACAGAAAATTCATTGTCTTTGTCCTGCCTTTCAAATCCAATGGAAGGAGTTACTCTTTTAAGAATGTGCTCCTCTAAGAAGGCAACACTGCAGATTTCCACTTCTCCACAAACCTTATAAATAGAAATGGAGTAGTGACAGAGAGAGAGAGGGCAACCACCTGTTCCCTGAAGCACAGAACTGCTACTCTTTTATGGACAATCATCTGAAAATGAGGCCAAATGTCAATATCTACCTTCCGAGAATCCAACCCTACTGGAGCATTAATGGATTGTATCACATTTTTTGTTAGTGGAACACTGTAAGGCCTATTAGCGGATGTAGCAGCTGGTCCATCTCCACAAGCACCCCTGGCGGCTTTGGCCATTTTCTTTAAGTTACCACTCAGCTGGTCTATGATAAGCTGTTGCTCCACCATTTTCTCATTCTTGAAGTAAGAGAAAAAATATACATTAGACTTCTGCCAAAATTGCTACAAATAATTCTTGTTTTCACTTACAAATACTGCAGCTTTAACTCTGCATACATTCTGAGGCTTTTGTGGTCAGCTAACCTTAAAATTAGGGATGTGGTGGCGCTACAGGTTAAACCACTGAGCTGCTGACTGGAAGGTTGGCAATTCAAGACCACGCGACGGAGTGAGCTCCCGTCGCTTGTCCCAGCTCCTGCCAACCTAGCAGTTCAAAAACACGCAGAAATGTGAGTAGATAAATAGGTGCCACTTCAGTAGGAAGGTAACGGCGTTCCATGAGCCTTCGTATATAGTCATGCCGGCCACATGACCACAGAAACTTGTCCTCGGACAAACGCCGGCTCTTCGGCTTAGAAATGGAAATGAGCACCACCCCCTATAGTCAGTCACAATTAGACCATTTGGTCGTGGGGAAACCTCTTTGCCTCTAACCTTAAAATTAAAATTGTCTAGGTTTAATTCTGTAGTTTTTGCTACTAAGAGCCTCTGTGTTTTGGAAGCATCACACTACAGGTGTATATGTCTACTATAGCTTTTTTCCCCTTATAGTTCATTCAACAAAGGAATGGACTATATCTTTGGAATTAGTGTAGTAAATATTTAAAATTAAATGCAAAAGAATTTGTGACAAACTACACTACACATTTCACAGTTGTTCACCTGTGAATAAAAAGAGCTCTGTGGGCTTGGCTATGTTTTGCCAAAAATAAACACATGCAGAACAAAAAACTTACTGTTACTTATGCTGTCATGCCAAGAATGTAATGACACATTGTCATGCTAAGGTTCATTTAATAAAGATAAAGCATTTATGACAAAATAGCTGAGAATGTAATGCTGTATTTAAAACTTGCTTAACTTAAACTGAGTGTAGAAACCAAAACAAACTTTGGCCTACTAACACAAGCCACCTCAAAGACACGAGACAGATTACCATGAGAAACCAGATGAGTGACACAATGCAATTATGGTATAGTTTAACTAAAATTTAATTACTCAGATTTTTTATTTTTAGCTAGCAGGCAATACTGATTAACCTAATTATTTTATACATATTTATCAAGTAAACTGAGCATGTGGGGGGGGGTGTCACCTGTAATCTATTTGTTTCCCGAGTTTCTCCGAGTGTTTCCACATATTCTTGATTTTGCTTTATCAGTTTCTGTATTTGATCTTCTAATACTTTCATCTCCAGCTCCTTTTCACTAAACACTTCAGCATCTGTAGCAAGAGCTTGCTAGGTAATAAAGGTAGAGGGAGAAAGGACCTAACATGAAATTACATACTACAAATTACATACTAGTCACACCAGAACCTGACTGAATTTGTCCTAATTATTCATCAATTACCTATACCTCATTCTATTGTCAATTGTAGATACAGTAATAATAGCTAGTTAACACAGCAGGATGTCAAACTATTATGTTAATGTAGTGAACATTTAGGATAACAGCAAGTTAAAAGAATGTTGTTTAGTTTTTAAAAATAGGAAATATCTTACTCTAGTTCACACTAGCTGTTCTTTTACAAAAAAAAAAAAATTATTCCTGGAAATGAAATCAAAACTGCCTCAAAGAAGTTGTGCTTTAGGCAGGACTTTCAAATCGGTACACAAGACTTTTGACTATACCAATAATTGTGAGTCCTTAGCAACCCTCCTCAAGGGTATGAAGTTGGAATCAATTTTGGGTGGGATAGTCATCTTGTGTACCAACTTCACAACTCTGGCTTTATATATTGTATTTTCAGCACAGGGGCTGAAAGAAGGACTAGAAACTATGCCTGAAGTGGAAAATGAATTCTCCTTTATAAGTCACATAGAACAATTATGAGGTGAAGACTGACAACCTGTGTGACCTAGCAGAAAAAGTTATTTAAAGCCAACAGCATGACAGTTATGCCTTTGCATCATACAGAAATTTCTTGCTAGGAATTTCTCATTTAGCAACGAAACTGAAAAAAGAGATATACTGTACCAGCTATCGTCTGTCATTACAATATATTAACACAAAATTATGCATTTGCCATTCAGTAATAGGAAGACTTTAAATATTTTTTAAACTGCAAAAATATAAAAAAAATACTTTGCAGAGATAAGCAAATGTAATTTGATTAGATGCAATCGATAAGTAGTACACTCAGCTAACTCAAAGATCTTGTAACATGAATTGGGAGCCAGATCAGTAGAGCTTAGAAAAACAGCCCAGCATTTTAGAACAATGCTCAATATTTTGAAGTCAATGCTGAATAGTGGGGTATCAAGACATTTTCTACCTCAGATAAATGCCCCACATATAACACCACATACAGGATTTTTTTGAAGATGAAAAGGGTTGGCATGAAAGTTTTTATTCCACAAGCAGAAGGAACTTCCATTTATGGACGCAGTCCTTCTACGAACCAAGTAAAAATTTTGGGTCCCCTACCCATAAGCATTTCCCCTTATATAAAATCTCCAAAGCATTACTGTGGTTAAAAATGTCAGCTCAAGTTTAAACCAATACTAATGAGGAGTGCAAGCAAAACAGTCAATAATTATGTGATTCTGTGTATTTGTCACATAAGATGGTTGCAGATGGTTGCTTACCACAAGTACACAAATGTACTTGTGTGCGCAGCTTATTTACCCCCAATATTTCAGTATTTCTCAAGCTGTTGGTTGGGATCCACGAGGTGGGTCGCGAGCCAATTTCAGTTGGATCGCATAACACCTAGAGCATCCACATTGAAAATATGGGAGGATGGGACACTGGAAAGGAGGAGGCTGTATGGCTATTTTGCTTGTGTCAAGGTGGTAAATAGGCTTTTTCCCTTTCTGATTCACTCTGCTTTTGAAAAATGGCTGAGACGTAATCCAGCTTATTACTGAATTGTCAGGAAAGCAGGAGGCTCTGGTGTCACAGTGAGGGCACATTTGGTGGGTCCCAGACAGACTGTCATTCTAAAAAGTGAGTTCCAGTGCTAAAAAGTTTGAGACCCACTGCAATATTTTATTCTACTGAAGAAAAACTCTTTTCTGGGAATCTAGAATGCAATTTGCCATGGAGATAAGGAAGCACTGTGCATGCAGTTTATAAAGAACTTCAAGATGAGAATCAGCAGCCATTTTACAACAGCAGAAGTTAGTAGCCCAATCCTGCATAGGATTGGGTTGTTTGGTTCTTTTTATACACGCTATTGCTTACATAAAAATTGGGATAAAATACCTGGTATTTCTTGAGCTCCCTCTTCAGCTGAAGAATTGTTATATGATACGGTCCATCCTGGTCACCTCCATTTTCGCTGTTTAATTTGGGTATGGCTGACGCATCTCTCTTTAGTTCCTGAGCTATACAGATCCAATCTTGCAGTCTTTTCTTTTGACTTTCTGTTAAACTGGCAATATTTTTTAAGTCAACAAGGAACGCATAGGCTTCCTCTATGCAATTTCGGTAGTTAAAATTTTCTACCTGAAGCTGGGACAGCTGCTCTTCAAGAGAACGGATTCGGTTTCTGTCCTGAGACAAATCCTGTGACCCTTGACTGCCAGGTGTCTGCCCACTAACCTGCTGGTTTTGCAAAGCTTCCCGGAGCAACTTGATTGCAAGCTCCATTTCATCAATACGATCCCAGTCTGGGTTGTAGTTGACAACAGGCTTGTTTCTAATATTTTTGGCTCTGTTGGCATATTTAATGGAATTTAGTGATTCATCAAAATCAGAAGATGATGGGCTAATACAAGTTATCATGACAGTCTTGGCATTGCCTCCTAAGGAATCCTTAAGAATACGTGTAATTTTAGCATCCCTATATGGAATATGTGCACTTTTTCTCTTTGGATCTCCAAGAGCACTTATCACATTTCCTAAAGCCAATAAGCCACTATTGATCTGGATGGACTCCTTGAACCTTTCTCCAGTGTTTCCAGTTTTTGTTACTCTTTCTGAACCAGCAAGGTCCACAAAGTGGAATTTGGAAGCAATGAGCTGGTTTGAACTCCGAGATGAATCTTGTGCAGAATCTACAGCCATTGGAGTCTGCACAGACTGCTGTTGTTGACAAATACTGATTGTAAAAACTGCATGCGATCGGCTAGAGTGCTCATTCATTTGGGTTGTGCCTGTATGCCGAGCGGCATTCCCAGTTTCCAAGAGGCTCATCACTTCATCCGCACTTTCAACCTGGCAGTCTTTGGCACCAACAATTACTTCAAATATCAAGACAAAAGAATGATAAGCAGATATGTAACTGTCAGTTAAATTTACCAGGCTATGCAAATAAGCATAGTTATACACATATATGAACTATTTTTCAAACACGAAAGTATGCATCAAATAAAACAACGCATTAAAAGATTTGAAGATGTTATAAAAACAATGTTATTGCAAAAGTCTGAAGCGGTGATATCTGCATGGGGTGCTATTTAAATATTGTAAAACATTTTACTATACATAAAAATTGATATTTGATTCCATGAAAGACAAAAAGGTGAGAATTCTTTGTTGTACAGTATAATTATCAAACACAAGCATGACATTTTTAAGTACAGAAAAGTCACCATAATTAAAATTAAAGGATTATTATTAGAGGTGTTCGTTTCTGATGAGAAAAACAGGATTACAGCCTAAAGGCCCAATTCTATTCAACCTTCCAACATTAATCCAACACTAATGCAGCCACATAGCAGCCCCCCAGGTAAGGGAATAAACATCTCCTTACCTTGAGTAGCCCACCATGATTGCTCCCTCACCACAGGATACAGCGCATGCTTCATTGGCATGGCTGCATCAGTGCTGGAAAGTTGGAGAGGATCACACTGAACACAATGGGCTTACTTCTGAATAAAACGTTATTTTCAAAGAGCTCTAATTATGATGGACATTTCTAAATCCCAACTAGAATGGGAACTGAGAACTGTTAAATATGTACTGTTTAAATTGTCACATTCATTTTTAAGACTTTCCTCTTCACAAACATTTATTTAACCCAGATCAAAATAAAAATATTGCCAAAAACGGCTGGATCAAAATGTCTGTAGTACATTTATCTGAATTACAGAAGAAACTACATATTTTGAAAATGCATGCTGACAAAATTACCTTTTGGCATGCAACTAAAAACATACACGCCTAGAGGCAATTTAAGTTCAGATGTGTGTCTCTACCTGTATTGCCTTTTTCATCTTCTCTAATGTGTAGATCTCTCATAGAGGTCTCCAGTTCTAGCAGATCTCTAAGTTCTTCTTTATAGACTTCTATATAAGAAACTTTCACAGTGAAGTCAACATTATGGTTTTCAGAAATAATTTGAAATATTTCCTGAATAGCTCGTGGAATGATGCCTCTCTCTTCCTCAGCAACCATTGCTAAAAATGTAAACAAGAAGATGATCCCAGCACACAATTAAAATACTTTCAGGCTCAAATGCCGGGCATGTGCACACTAAAATGATACAAGGTTTCTGAAGTTATTTCACTCAACACATTACAAACCTGTAATGTTCAGTTAGGATAACAAAATCAATCACATGGCTAAAAACACAAAAAACAGTACAATAATTCATACCAAAGCATCAGAGACAAATCACTGATCAGTAGTAAATTGTTGGTCAGACATCTGGATGTTTTAAACATTCCTTCACAACAATATATTGAGGTTAATGTTCAAGTAAACTTTTTTCTTCATTCATCCACCACTCTCTCCAACAGATATGAAGAAAAGGAATATAGGAAGATGAGTTGCATGCCCATTGCTGGTCTGTCGTTTTCTTTCAGCCAATACAGGAATAAGTTTCAGTACTGGTCCAAAAGCACTAGTTGTTCTTTTCAATGTTAGGACCCCTAAAAGGAGCTCTGTTATAGTCCAGCAGCAAAAGGCCAGATGTAATCAGAATGCAATCCAGAAACAGGAAACCTAGAATATATGTCCAACTAAAAATTATACATAAGCCAGCCAGCCTAGAAAGCTTTATGCATCAGGCAACCTTACATCTCACAAAATAACACAGGCAGTATAGTAATAACAAACAGTAATTAAATAAACTTAGCCTTGGGTGCTTTCGGGCAGAAAGGCGGGGTATTAAATAAATAAATAAATAAAATAAATAAATAAGCAAGCCACATATAAATAAAACATGAAAATAAAAGTTATAGAAGGTAACATAATTTGGTTTAATGTAACAAGGCAAGGTACTTAAAGAATACTCTTTTGAAATATTCTAATAGCCCAATCCTAACTTGAACTGGAACAGCCAGGCCAAGAGGACTGTGCTGTATCCAGCACAAGGTAGGTGCCAGCTACCTTTTCCCCCTTAGCCTGTGTCAAGCCCCAGTCACCCCTATGGACTTACTTGGTTTGCACCAGCAATTTCGTTGCTCAGGCCAGGGATGGGGGTTAGGATTTGGCTGCTGCTACTGGTCCTATCCCAGGCATGATCTGCCTCTCGGTGGAAACTCACCCTCTCCAACGCTGCACCCAGGAGGCTGGCGTGCATCGTGTCAGCCCAGTTGGCTCCCAAGTATCTGCAAACATGCTTTATAGCATGTTTGGAACACTTGAGGGCTGGTGCAAGTGGCCTGCACCAGCTTATCTAACCCTTAAAGCAGAGGTTCCCGAAGTGAGGGTCGCAAACCACCATTGGGAACCAAAACTGGGCCAATCTCCCTTAAGGGGAGTTTTGGGTTTCCCAACAGTGCCACAGCGATTATGGCACCACAGGCACCCAGGGGCTTTTGGACATACCAGGGTGGTTGGGTGGGGGGGCTTCTGCAGGTTTGGGGAAGTCCACAGTTTCTCCGTGGGTCTCCCCAAAGCCAGGAGAAACCCTGATTTGTGCACAAATCAGGATTTCTCCTGGCTTTTGAAGAGTCTTTGAAGAGGGGCTGCAGAAGAGGGGCTTCTCCGCAACCCTGCAGAAGGCGTCTGACCACTCAGGTATATCTAAAGCCTCTAGGTGCTCACAGCATCGCGATCACTGTGGCACTATCAGGACACCCTCCCCAGCCCCAGTTCTAACCGCAACTTGCAATGGTCCCAAAGACCAAATAGGATTTTGGGAATCACTGTTCTACATGATTGTCCAAGTGAAAAAAAATGGAAGAGATCTCAAAGTTTCTGCTGTTAGTGGCTGATAAGAAAAACCATTATATAGAAAATATATATTTTATATTATATTTTATATTTTATTCTAAATATATTTTTTGATGTACGTATAAAATTATATTAATCTAGGTGCTTCTGATATGAATAAAGAAAAAAAGAAATTTTAACTTTATTATTATTACCATTTGCCTGTAAACTGCATTGTGAACTTTGTGTTGAAAAGCGGTATATAAGTGCCTGTTGATTGATTGATTGATTGATTGATTGATTGATTGATTGATTGATACAGAATAGTGTGTCAAGGTCTGTGGGTGGTAAGGAGTTAAGCTATGCAAATTTAAGCAGCTCTTGATTAACCATTAGCTAACCAATTGAATCTTTGGCTGAGTAGTTAATTCTCCAAATTTTGAAATTAGCAGTAGGCTACCTCAAGTGAGGTTTTTGTTGTTAAATTCATCTTTTCTGTTTTGTTTATTTTTCTAAGTCTAAGGGCACAATACTAGCCAACTTTCCAGCACTGAAATGCCAATGGGGTATGTGCTGCATTCTGCACATGAATTGGGGGGCGGGGGGGAGAGTCATGGAGGCCACCTCAAGGTAAGGGAATGTTTGTTCACTTAGAGCTGCACTGCCCTTAGCCTGGTGCTGGAAAGTTGGTTAGGATTGCGCCTTAATTCATCTTGTTTGGTTGGTTGTTTACAGAGGTTAAAATTTATATTTGATTTAACTCTATTGCTGGTCCACAGTCAGTTCAAGCAGAAATATGTTATCTGTGGCCTGACAGAAAATTGCTCATTTAATTTTGCAACATAAACTATGCCCAAATAACAGCAGAATAAAAACATTCTAAAACATACCAACATGGCCTCCTCCAATAGTATATGTCTTTCCAGAGCCCGTCTGTCCATAGGCAAAAACAGTTGCATTGTAGCCTTCAATCAGAGATGCCACCAGTGGCTTAATACAGGTTGTATACACTTCATCTTGCGTTGAATGTTTACCAAAAACAAAATCAAAAGTGAAAACACGGTCCTTTCCAATGATAATCTGCTGAGTATTTGGGATTAATCTCACACATACTTGATGGTTGTACAGGACTTCTTTGGAAAGCAGAGGTCTTATTCTCACAGCTACTTTAACTGGAATCTCTTCCATTGCATGGGATTCAATTCCTACTTAATATTTAAAACTTCACTTTGGAGAAATGTCCTTGCAATTCTGTCTTCATAATATTGTCAGCTCTTAAGAGATAAAATGCATTCTATAAGAAGCAAAGAACAACAGAAAGAAAGTTTCACTAAGCTACACAATATTATTAACAGAGAAATCCTAACTGGCCAAAAGCTCCAGTGGTCACAAATGCACCGTAAAGCACATTTGCGCCAGTCCTAGGAGAGATAGGCCAGCCAGATCCATGATCTGGCCTACCTTTCCTGTCGCCTGGGCCTGGAGGCCTGAAGGTAAGGCCAGCCTTCTTAGGCTGGCACAGGGATTCCAAGACAGTGGCGGGAGGCATAACTGGGCAGGGAGAAGGGCAGAACAGGGTGGGAGAGGAGGTGGGAAATGGGTAGGCCCGTGGGTGGCCCAGCCCGGGGAGGGTGATGGAGATAGGATCTGGCCTTTGGTAAGGATCCTAACCCCCGTCCCCCACTCAGGTGGCCCCAATTCAGCTGCTCGAAGTCGCACCACCAATGTAGGCATTACCTGTATCACCCCCATGTGCCTACACTTTCACTCCCTTCCCATGCATGTGTGGCCCAGTTCCTCAAAATGGCTACATTTGGAACCATTCAAGGATAAGGGCGGGAGGAGGGGTGATTTCACAGCACTTGCTGTGCTCCTCAGGGAAGAGCTGTCACACACACCCTCAATGAAGACGGCAGAAAACTGCCACTCTGCCACGGTGGGGGAGGGCAATGAATCCACCTGGCCCTGGCTTAGCTACACCACTGCATACTTTCAGTTTATATCCCAAAATACTTTCTGCAGATCCCTCAAAATCAACAAAACTACTCCTGTTCTGCACCAGAATTAAACAGTGTAAAGTTATCATATAAATATAGACTAATATAAGAAATTACTATAGTTCTGTCCTTTCGCTTGCTACTATGTAGAGGTGAGCAGTTTAAATATATTAAACATTTACTGAAAGATGGGGGCACTCCAAGTTATAAGATTTTCACCATCTTTGCTATATGAACAAACAAAGGTCAAAATGCACTAACAGCTAATGACTAGCTGTTTCAGGAATATAAACCTGTTTCAGGAATATAAACCTGTTTCCTGTTTCAGGAATATAAACAAATTAATATGAAAAAGACTGTTTTATGATTGTCATCATGGGCAAGAACCCACCTTGCAGCAAAGTGATTTGAGATTTTCTAATTTTAGAATTTCTCAAACATTTTGTACTCCGGATCCCTTCTGAACTTGCTCAACGTTCTGGGATCTTCCAAGCACATTCACTGTGTATGAAAAATCTATAAATTGGATTACTATTCCCAGGGAAACATCATGAGATCAAAGTAGGTCTTTCCAAAACTCCTGCTTTCCAAATCACACTGAAATAATTGGGTAGCAAAAGTAGTCATACCCATAACGTACACTGAGGGCAGTACACCCATCCAGACCTTGCCTTGTGCAGGAGAATGGTATCACTCCTTCACGATTCTATCCCTTCCTGAAGGTGTCCCAGGCAAGTTCTGTCCACAGTCGGAAAACTGCTACTATCTGCACATAATAGCTCAGCAGCAGAGTTTTACAATGTTACACAGTAGTTCTATGGTTAGTGACACTGTATTTGTACTGGCAAGTATCTTTTTTCTTGAAAAACTGTATTTTTCCTCTACTTTCCCCATTTGCATCATATTTCTGTGTTTATACATATCATCCCAACACCAACCACCATAGCATTGTTATATGACAGGATGCAATTGCACAAGATTCAATGACACCTTTAGATAGTATTTGCAGTCACTAGTGGCAAATGACAAAACTTTACCTCAAGGCATCTCTTCTCGTTTTTCATAAAACACATTTTTTTCCTAACAACTGTGTGTTGCAGTGTACTTGCCAGTCCTGAAATGCTCATATATCTCTATTTTTTAATAAAGCAACCGTTATTGCATTACTAATAACTTGTAGCTTTGTTGTGGTTTGTGTTTCATTAAAATGCTCCAGTTGCTGCATGTTATCTTCGCCCTATACCGGAGCACAGGCTTTTTCTTCTTAAAAGAGCAAACAACCATAAAGGATCACCTCTTGTAACAATGATATTTCCATTCATCCCAAATTGCATAGGACTGGAATTAGTTGTTCAGTCGCTAAGTCGTGTCCGACTCTTCGCGACCCCATGGACCACAGCACGCCAGGCCTCCCTGTCCTCCACTAGCTTCCTGAGTTCGCCCAATTTCATATTCATTGCTTCGGTGACACTATCTAACCATCTCATCCTCTGTCGCCCCCTTCTCCTTTTGCCTTCAATCTTTCCCAGCATGAGGGTCTTTTCTAAAGAGTCCTCTCTTCTCATCAGGTGGCCAAAGTATTGGAGCTTCAGCTTCAGCATTTGTCCTTCCAGGGAGCAATCAGGCTTGACTTCCTGGAGAATTGACCGATTGGATCTCTTTGCAGTCCAGGGGACTCTCAAGAGTCTTCTCCAACACCCTAATTCAAAAGCATCGATTCTTCGACGCTCTGCCTTTCTTATGGTCCAGCTCTCACAGCCATACATGGCTACTGGGAAAACCATCGCTTTGACTATGCGAACCTTTGTTGGCAGGGTGATGTCTCGGCTTTTGATTAAGCTATCTAGGTTCACCATAGCTTTCTTCCCAAGAAGTAAACGTCTTTTAATTTCATGGCTGCAGTCACCATCTGCGGTGATCTTGGAGCCCAGGAAAATAAAGTCTGTCACTGCTTCCATTTCTTCCCCTTCTATTTGCCAGGAAGTGATGGGAGTGGTTGCCATGATCTTAGTCTTTTTAATGTTGAGCTTCAAACCAATTTTGGCACTTTCCTCTTTCACCCTCATCAGAAGGTTCTTTAGGTCTTCCTCACTTTCTGCCAGTAGAGTGGTATCGTCTGCATATCGGAGGTTGTTGATGTTTCTCCCAGCAATCTTGATTCCAGCTTGTGAGTCATCCAGCCCTGCCTTCCTCATGATGTACTCTGCGTATAAGTTAAATAAGCAGGGTGACAATATACAGCCTTGTCGTACTCCTTTCCCAATTTTAAACCAGTCGGTTGTTCCATGTCCAGTTCTAACTGTTGCTTCCTGACCCGCATAAAGGTTTCTCAGAAGGCAGATAAGGTGGTCTGGAACTCCCATCTCTTCAAGAACTTGCCACAGTTTGTTGTGATCCACACAATCAAAGGCTTTAGCATAATCAATGAAGCAGAGGTAGATGTTTTTCTGGAACTCTCTTGCTTTCTCCATGATCCAGCGAAGGTTGGCAATTTGATCTCTAGTTCCTCTGCCTCTTCGGAAACCAGCTTGTACATCTGGTAGTTCTCGATTCACATACTGCTGAAGCCTAGCTTGTAGGATTTTGAGCATCACCTTGCTAGCATGTGAAATGAGTGCAATGGTGCGGTAATTCGAGCAATCTTTGGCATTGCCCTTCTTTGGGATTGGAATGTAAACTGATCTTTTCCAGTCTTGTGGCCACTGTTGGGTTTTCCAAATTTGCTGGCATATGGAGAGCAGCACTTGGACAGCATCATCTTTTAAGATTTTGAGTAATTCTGCTGGAATGCTGTCACCTCCACTAGCTTTGTTGTTAGTGAGGCTTTCTAAAGCCCACTTGACTTCACTCTCCAGGATGTCAGGTTCGAGCTCAGTGACTGTACCACTGTGGTTATCAGGAACATTGAGATCGGCCTTATAGAGTTCCTCTGTGTATTCTTGCCACCTCTTCTGAATCTCATCTGCTTCTGTTAGGTCCTTGCCATTTTTGTCCTTTATTGTGCCTACCTTAGCATGAAATTGTCCTTTGACATCTCCAATTTTCTTGAAAAGATCTCTAGTCCTCCCCATTCTGTTGTTTTCCTCTATTTCTTTGCATTGCTCATTTAGAAAGGCCTTCCTATCTCTCCTTGCTGTTCTCTGGAAATCTGCATTCAGTTGGGTATATCTTTTCCTTTCTCCCTTGCTTTTGGCTTCTCTCCTTTCCTCAGCTATTTGTAAAGCCTCGTCAGACAGCCACTTTGCCTTCTTGCATTTCTTCCTCTTTGGGATGGTTTTAGTTGCTGCCTCCTGTACGATGTTACAGACCTCCGTCCAAAGTTCTTCAGGCACTCTGTCTACCAAATCTAAGCCCCTAAATCTATTTGTCACCTCCACTGTATATTCGTAGGGGATCTGATTTAGGTCATACGTGGAGGGCCTAGTGGTTTTCCCTACTTTTTTCAGTTTAAGCCTGAATTTGGCAAGAAGAAGCTGATGATCTGAGCCACAGTCAGCTCCAGGTCTTGTTTTGACTGCCTGTATGGAACTTTTCCATCTTTGGCTGCAAAGAATGTAATCAATCTGATTTCGATGTAGACCATCTGGTGAAGTCCATGTGTACAGTCGCCGTTTGTGTTGCTGGAAAAGGGTGTTTGCTATGACTAATGTGTTCTCCTGACAGAACTCTTATCAGTCTTTGCCCTGCTTCATTTTGTACTCCAAGACCAAACTTGCCTGTTATTCCTCTTACCTCTTGACTGCCTACTTTAGCATTCCAATCCCCTATGATGAGAAGGACATCTTTTTTGGGTGTTAATTCTAGAAGCTGTTCTAGGTCTTCATAGAAACGGTCAACTTCTTCCTCTTCAGCACCAGTGGTTGGGGCGTAGACTTGGATTACTGTGATGTTGAAAGGTTTGCCTTGGATCCGAATGGAAATCATTCTATCATTTTTGAGGTTATACCCCAGTACTGCTGTTCTCACTCTCTTGTTCACGATGAAGGCTACTCCATTTCTTCTAAGGGATTCCTGCCCACAGTAGCA
>JAJKFI010014215.1:0-18499 GCA_029204185.1 Lerista edwardsae
ACAGAGGTGAAATTCAAACCAGGGACAACTTATTCCTCATTTTCCTGCACCAATCCTATGCATACCTACTCAGAAGCAAGTTCCACTATGTTTAATGGATCTTACTCCCAGGAAAATGTGCACAGGAGAGTAGCCTAAGCCACTATGCTTCAATACCTTTCAGATATACAGAATGCCATATCACACCAATGGGATGATTGCAGAATCGTGTCAACATCAAATTGTGGTACAAAGTAGAATGGTTCCATGTTACAACAGGAACTGGTTTTAGATTCCCT
Organism: Lerista edwardsae; assembly: GCA_029204185.1. Taxonomy (NCBI): domain Eukaryota; kingdom Metazoa; phylum Chordata; class Lepidosauria; order Squamata; family Scincidae; genus Lerista; species Lerista edwardsae. The sequence continues at coordinate 279 of JAJKFI010014215.1, forward strand.
AATAACAAGTACCTGCATTTTTAGCTTTGCTGCATCCATCTTCTTCCTAAATTCTTTTTGTAACCTGGCTCTCTCAGCCATGTCTCGGAGCTCCTTGTTCTCCACCTCCTGCAGTTGCTTTTGTGTTTCTGCCAACTCCATTTTGGCCTGCTCTGCTTCATGTTCCAGTTGTGTTATTTTCAGAGAATACTGCTTGCTTACCAATCGGGCATCATTCCCTTAAAACCCCCACAATTAAAGAAGAACAAACTGAAACATTTCTTGTGACTTGACATTGTAGAACCACATAACAAAAAAGAGATCCCTTTTGGTTAAAAAAGGGTTAATCTTTAGAAATGTAGAAGGTTACAACTGAGTATTTTTTTTCTATAATATTTTTCTGTAATTTTTTGCTTAGTAAGTTTTTAACTTAATATATAGTTCACTGACATTTCACTTGGTACCTCTCCTGTATCCACCATTAACCTTGCCTGTTCCTCACACAAAACAAGGTTCAAGCAAGTCTTTGTCCAATAAAAATTAGAAAAGCAAACACCAAAGAAAAGCAAGGCAAAGCTTCAGGAGTGCCAAGTTAAACTTTATGGACCACAGGCAAGAGGCTGCCAAAACAAAAAGTAAAAAAACTTAAAAAAAGAAAAAAGAGTGGCAGCATGTTACGTGGCTGGCATTAAAAAGCCTCTTGCTCCATGCGTTTCCTCAAATGCCAGTCCTCACAGAATGCATTTTCAGGCATTTTTACTTCAGAAGATGTATTAGAACCAAATTTAAAAAGGTCTAATTAAAATTAAATGCTTCATCCTTAGTCTTATTCCTACGAGTGTGTTTGTAAGTAAAATACAATTTTTGAAACGTCAGTTACCTGTTTTTACTAGTTCTTTAATAAGTTCTTCTTTCATTCTGATATTAAGTGTAAGTTCATTCATTTTTTGCTTGGCAGCAATAAGTTTTAGCTCAGAATTTTTTAGCTTCTGAATATTTAGTATCTGACTCTTCTGGATACATTCTATATCAGCACCTTGAAACAAAGCATAATGATTATAAAGTATATTTAATTACAAGTTTTACCCCCCGTCCTTCTTCTCCAACAACTGGACACCAAGGACCAGTGGTGGATCTGGCCACAGTGCTGCCTGGGGACAGCTGCCCCCCAGATGTGCTACCCCCCTGAGACATTCTGAGGGCCAGGGAGGCAGTGCACAGCGTCCCTAGCCCTCAGAAGGCCTTCAAAGTATGAAGATGACTATCTCTATATGTTTTTGCACTGTACTAAGGGAAAATGAAACTATGCTGGCACCAGTAAAAATTGCATACCCAACAGACCTTCTTAATTGGCTTCAGATGTGGGCAGTCAAAGGATTACATATAAAGGTCACAGAAACTGGGCTGGTTGAGGGAAAAGCAGGCCTTGGGAGTGGGCAATATATACAGAGGGGATGAAAGAAGGGGACTAGGTCTTTTAGGGGAAACCATCCATACTGCACAATCATAGAAAGGTCCATGAAGAAACCATCTGGAGTAGATGGTCAGGATGCAGTTACTTCAGCCCATTCATTCAAGAGTCTTGCTCTGGCGTGCTGGAAATCTGACTTTATTATCCTGTGAACAGCTGACTGCCAAAAGAACTTTGAAATTCCCCTTGGGCTCATGGAAATTGTTTCATTGTTCTATAGATCCTGGCCCCTTTTTCTTCAAAACAAACCCAATGCTATGCTTCTGTCCACAGTGATGGTTCAATTATCACAATGTTACATAAAGCCATGTTTTCATCTTACTTGGCACCAATATTTCTTTCATACCTGTAACAGTTTCTATCTGTGAAATGCCTGCATTTTGTAAGTTGGAATTATGCTGCATCACCTTTTGTTCAAGGACAGAGCAGGGAGGAGCCTGTTTTCGTGTCCATGTACGGTTTAAGGAACGTCTACAGAAAAGTGAAAACCAAAATCATACATTAGCTTTAATCTCTAGAAATATAAATTTCATTTGAGATCACAAATCATCTTATTAGCCCCTTTTTTTGGGGGGGGGGGGGAATGATTTACCAGACTGCCAGACGGTAAGAACAAAGCAAAATCCCACATAGATCTCCTAACAAAGGCATTCCTTTGTGGCCACCATGACATCTGGTACATTCTACTGCCTTTTTCCCCAACATACAGCCAACACAATGTTATATGATGCAAGAACCTACCCTATCATATATATTCCAGCATAATCTACAGCCAGTCCTGAGCAGCACAAGATCAGATTATCTCTAGAACTGCTTCTCCACATAAACATTTCCCTGATACCTTTGGTCTACTACCAAGGTCCTTCTGCTGTCAGCTGTAAAATGGGCAAGTATTCAAGATTTCATTATTTTGATTTTAGAATCCAAATGCGTTTCATTTGTTTGAGCCAGTGATATTCAAACTTTTTAGTCCGGGACCCACTTTTCAGAATGGGACTCGTGTCGGGACCCACTGGAAGTAATGTCATTAACCTGGAAGTGATGTTGTGGCAAGAAGTGACATCATCAAACAGGAAGTGCCATCACTGTGATGTAATAAACTGGCACTCCTGGAATGCAAATTCACATTCTTGGACTGGAGCAATGGTACAACCAAGAAACATCTCTGACAGAAAGCAGGATTAGGACAAAATATGATGTAAAAGCACTGAACTAAAAACAAAATTAACAAACAACATTTGAAAATTCAAACTGAACACTCTCAAAAGGAATATAACAAGAATAAGGTCTGCAGTTTCCAAGATGGCTGCTCCCAGCTTTCCGCGACCCATCTGACATCAGGTTACGACCACCAAGTGGGTCCCAACCCACAGTTTGAACACCACTGGTCTAAGTCATCCGATTGTTTCTGTTTTAGAGAAAGATGGGGTAGACATCCCAAAAATAAGATGTTTTAACCATCATCGCATGCAAGTTCTTATTAACTGTCTAAGATAAAATCTCCAGATGCCACTGTGAAATGTAAACAGTTTTGTAGAGCCATTTTCAACCAGGGTGTCGTTGCACATTGGTGTGCCGTGAATGGTCCACAGGTGTGCTGTGAGAGTTTGGGTGAGGGTGATTTCGTAGTAGACCATTGGGGGATGTTAGCCTTACATCAGCAGTGCAGTGCATCTTGTCATGGTCAAAACACTGATGATGTGCCTTGACAATTTTAACACCTTGTCAGTGAGCCATGAGATGAAAAGGGTTAAAAATCACTGGATTTGTAGATGGGCCATGTGTTCCCAAGTATATACTTATTTCATATAAAACGGTACCTAAATGAGCGTCTCTTTCTGTTCTTGACATGTCTTTCATCTTCATCACTATGATCAGAAAAGCAGCAATGAAGAACTTCATCCTCCTCCTCTATGTGATCCAACATTATTTGGCTGCGAGTTCGAAATCCAGCCATAACTCGGTTTAAAGAGTATGCAGGAGGGCTCGTGTGTACCTTAAACAACATTAAAAGAAAAAAGTTTCCTGTACAGACTTATCATGTAAAGTGAAAGTTGCAATATCTCTGGGACCAAAATGTTTGATATAATAATCTGCTGGATCTTGGAACATTTGTATTGCTGCAGCTGTCAGATTCACTCAGGATGCGGTCAGTTTTCCTGTCATCAGCTGCAACTGCTGGAAACCAGAAGACAAGCTTGATTTGCTCAATGAGCAATTAATAGAGCTTTCCAGATCTGCAAGTGCAGGAGATCACAAATTTTACCATACAAGCAATTTCTTAAAAACATGTCAGCTTCACAGAATCATTGAGAAGTGGCCTAAGACTGACTTGCTTGGGATGGTATTTGATGATCATAGTTAAGACAACCTAAGTTGCTTCACATGTTCTGCTGCTGCAATTGTGCCACATGCAAAGAGACAGGTTTGACATCTATTTTTGTACCCATGACTTAGCAAAGGCTTTACATTTAGTTGATGGGCAAGGTTTAGGCTGTCATTATAATAGATCGAGCATTTATAAAACTGGCTCTCTTGGTCAATGATCTAGTTAAGATAATATGACATTGCTCACAATTACCATTTTCTCTCCCTCCCCCACAATTCTTGTGCTGCCTCAAAGATAACTACTCTGGTGGGTGTTAAAGACTACTCTAGGAGAGGCAGGCACTGTACTGAATAGAACAAGTTCTTCTCGTTGACAAGAAAACCACAATTCTTTCCATCCTGCCTGCACATAACTGAATTTCTGGTCCAGCAAGGGAAAGAGAATGATCCATGCATAAGTAGACACAGATGCTTTGTACAGAAGTGGACTGCTACCAACACTATGAACTTGGTGAATACCCTCAGTGTTGAGAAAATACTAAAAGGAAAAGGTTTGTGCTGAAACTATACTGAATGTACCTGTGGTGCACCAGAAGAATGGGGACTTGGATTCCTCCAAGGTCAGTCTATGCAAGCCAGAAAGTCATCGCTCCAACCATCTCTCAATTATATGCTACAAGCATACTGCAGCTTCTCTCATTAAGTGGATGCATACTTTGTTTCTCAGCTAATCACTAGACCAAGGGAATAAGGGAGACTGCAGAAAGAATAAAGAGTAGCTGTCTAAAAGTTAGGCTTCTCTGTTGGAATGATGCACTCCAAAGGAGCCAGACTCTCCTGGTGAAGTCAGAACAAGAACTAGGACTTAAACTTATTGGTCTATTAAACCAATAGACGAGACAGAAAATTCATTGTCTTTGTCCTGCCTTTCAAATCCAATGGAAGGAGTTACTCTTTTAAGAATGTGCTCCTCTAAGAAGGCAACACTGCAGATTTCCACTTCTCCACAAACCTTATAAATAGAAATGGAGTAGTGACAGAGAGAGAGAGGGCAACCACCTGTTCCCTGAAGCACAGAACTGCTACTCTTTTATGGACAATCATCTGAAAATGAGGCCAAATGTCAATATCTACCTTCCGAGAATCCAACCCTACTGGAGCATTAATGGATTGTATCACATTTTTTGTTAGTGGAACACTGTAAGGCCTATTAGCGGATGTAGCAGCTGGTCCATCTCCACAAGCACCCCTGGCGGCTTTGGCCATTTTCTTTAAGTTACCACTCAGCTGGTCTATGATAAGCTGTTGCTCCACCATTTTCTCATTCTTGAAGTAAGAGAAAAAATATACATTAGACTTCTGCCAAAATTGCTACAAATAATTCTTGTTTTCACTTACAAATACTGCAGCTTTAACTCTGCATACATTCTGAGGCTTTTGTGGTCAGCTAACCTTAAAATTAGGGATGTGGTGGCGCTACAGGTTAAACCACTGAGCTGCTGACTGGAAGGTTGGCAATTCAAGACCACGCGACGGAGTGAGCTCCCGTCGCTTGTCCCAGCTCCTGCCAACCTAGCAGTTCAAAAACACGCAGAAATGTGAGTAGATAAATAGGTGCCACTTCAGTAGGAAGGTAACGGCGTTCCATGAGCCTTCGTATATAGTCATGCCGGCCACATGACCACAGAAACTTGTCCTCGGACAAACGCCGGCTCTTCGGCTTAGAAATGGAAATGAGCACCACCCCCTATAGTCAGTCACAATTAGACCATTTGGTCGTGGGGAAACCTCTTTGCCTCTAACCTTAAAATTAAAATTGTCTAGGTTTAATTCTGTAGTTTTTGCTACTAAGAGCCTCTGTGTTTTGGAAGCATCACACTACAGGTGTATATGTCTACTATAGCTTTTTTCCCCTTATAGTTCATTCAACAAAGGAATGGACTATATCTTTGGAATTAGTGTAGTAAATATTTAAAATTAAATGCAAAAGAATTTGTGACAAACTACACTACACATTTCACAGTTGTTCACCTGTGAATAAAAAGAGCTCTGTGGGCTTGGCTATGTTTTGCCAAAAATAAACACATGCAGAACAAAAAACTTACTGTTACTTATGCTGTCATGCCAAGAATGTAATGACACATTGTCATGCTAAGGTTCATTTAATAAAGATAAAGCATTTATGACAAAATAGCTGAGAATGTAATGCTGTATTTAAAACTTGCTTAACTTAAACTGAGTGTAGAAACCAAAACAAACTTTGGCCTACTAACACAAGCCACCTCAAAGACACGAGACAGATTACCATGAGAAACCAGATGAGTGACACAATGCAATTATGGTATAGTTTAACTAAAATTTAATTACTCAGATTTTTTATTTTTAGCTAGCAGGCAATACTGATTAACCTAATTATTTTATACATATTTATCAAGTAAACTGAGCATGTGGGGGGGGGTGTCACCTGTAATCTATTTGTTTCCCGAGTTTCTCCGAGTGTTTCCACATATTCTTGATTTTGCTTTATCAGTTTCTGTATTTGATCTTCTAATACTTTCATCTCCAGCTCCTTTTCACTAAACACTTCAGCATCTGTAGCAAGAGCTTGCTAGGTAATAAAGGTAGAGGGAGAAAGGACCTAACATGAAATTACATACTACAAATTACATACTAGTCACACCAGAACCTGACTGAATTTGTCCTAATTATTCATCAATTACCTATACCTCATTCTATTGTCAATTGTAGATACAGTAATAATAGCTAGTTAACACAGCAGGATGTCAAACTATTATGTTAATGTAGTGAACATTTAGGATAACAGCAAGTTAAAAGAATGTTGTTTAGTTTTTAAAAATAGGAAATATCTTACTCTAGTTCACACTAGCTGTTCTTTTACAAAAAAAAAAAAAATTATTCCTGGAAATGAAATCAAAACTGCCTCAAAGAAGTTGTGCTTTAGGCAGGACTTTCAAATCGGTACACAAGACTTTTGACTATACCAATAATTGTGAGTCCTTAGCAACCCTCCTCAAGGGTATGAAGTTGGAATCAATTTTGGGTGGGATAGTCATCTTGTGTACCAACTTCACAACTCTGGCTTTATATATTGTATTTTCAGCACAGGGGCTGAAAGAAGGACTAGAAACTATGCCTGAAGTGGAAAATGAATTCTCCTTTATAAGTCACATAGAACAATTATGAGGTGAAGACTGACAACCTGTGTGACCTAGCAGAAAAAGTTATTTAAAGCCAACAGCATGACAGTTATGCCTTTGCATCATACAGAAATTTCTTGCTAGGAATTTCTCATTTAGCAACGAAACTGAAAAAAGAGATATACTGTACCAGCTATCGTCTGTCATTACAATATATTAACACAAAATTATGCATTTGCCATTCAGTAATAGGAAGACTTTAAATATTTTTTAAACTGCAAAAATATAAAAAAAATACTTTGCAGAGATAAGCAAATGTAATTTGATTAGATGCAATCGATAAGTAGTACACTCAGCTAACTCAAAGATCTTGTAACATGAATTGGGAGCCAGATCAGTAGAGCTTAGAAAAACAGCCCAGCATTTTAGAACAATGCTCAATATTTTGAAGTCAATGCTGAATAGTGGGGTATCAAGACATTTTCTACCTCAGATAAATGCCCCACATATAACACCACATACAGGATTTTTTTGAAGATGAAAAGGGTTGGCATGAAAGTTTTTATTCCACAAGCAGAAGGAACTTCCATTTATGGACGCAGTCCTTCTACGAACCAAGTAAAAATTTTGGGTCCCCTACCCATAAGCATTTCCCCTTATATAAAATCTCCAAAGCATTACTGTGGTTAAAAATGTCAGCTCAAGTTTAAACCAATACTAATGAGGAGTGCAAGCAAAACAGTCAATAATTATGTGATTCTGTGTATTTGTCACATAAGATGGTTGCAGATGGTTGCTTACCACAAGTACACAAATGTACTTGTGTGCGCAGCTTATTTACCCCCAATATTTCAGTATTTCTCAAGCTGTTGGTTGGGATCCACGAGGTGGGTCGCGAGCCAATTTCAGTTGGATCGCATAACACCTAGAGCATCCACATTGAAAATATGGGAGGATGGGACACTGGAAAGGAGGAGGCTGTATGGCTATTTTGCTTGTGTCAAGGTGGTAAATAGGCTTTTTCCCTTTCTGATTCACTCTGCTTTTGAAAAATGGCTGAGACGTAATCCAGCTTATTACTGAATTGTCAGGAAAGCAGGAGGCTCTGGTGTCACAGTGAGGGCACATTTGGTGGGTCCCAGACAGACTGTCATTCTAAAAAGTGAGTTCCAGTGCTAAAAAGTTTGAGACCCACTGCAATATTTTATTCTACTGAAGAAAAACTCTTTTCTGGGAATCTAGAATGCAATTTGCCATGGAGATAAGGAAGCACTGTGCATGCAGTTTATAAAGAACTTCAAGATGAGAATCAGCAGCCATTTTACAACAGCAGAAGTTAGTAGCCCAATCCTGCATAGGATTGGGTTGTTTGGTTCTTTTTATACACGCTATTGCTTACATAAAAATTGGGATAAAATACCTGGTATTTCTTGAGCTCCCTCTTCAGCTGAAGAATTGTTATATGATACGGTCCATCCTGGTCACCTCCATTTTCGCTGTTTAATTTGGGTATGGCTGACGCATCTCTCTTTAGTTCCTGAGCTATACAGATCCAATCTTGCAGTCTTTTCTTTTGACTTTCTGTTAAACTGGCAATATTTTTTAAGTCAACAAGGAACGCATAGGCTTCCTCTATGCAATTTCGGTAGTTAAAATTTTCTACCTGAAGCTGGGACAGCTGCTCTTCAAGAGAACGGATTCGGTTTCTGTCCTGAGACAAATCCTGTGACCCTTGACTGCCAGGTGTCTGCCCACTAACCTGCTGGTTTTGCAAAGCTTCCCGGAGCAACTTGATTGCAAGCTCCATTTCATCAATACGATCCCAGTCTGGGTTGTAGTTGACAACAGGCTTGTTTCTAATATTTTTGGCTCTGTTGGCATATTTAATGGAATTTAGTGATTCATCAAAATCAGAAGATGATGGGCTAATACAAGTTATCATGACAGTCTTGGCATTGCCTCCTAAGGAATCCTTAAGAATACGTGTAATTTTAGCATCCCTATATGGAATATGTGCACTTTTTCTCTTTGGATCTCCAAGAGCACTTATCACATTTCCTAAAGCCAATAAGCCACTATTGATCTGGATGGACTCCTTGAACCTTTCTCCAGTGTTTCCAGTTTTTGTTACTCTTTCTGAACCAGCAAGGTCCACAAAGTGGAATTTGGAAGCAATGAGCTGGTTTGAACTCCGAGATGAATCTTGTGCAGAATCTACAGCCATTGGAGTCTGCACAGACTGCTGTTGTTGACAAATACTGATTGTAAAAACTGCATGCGATCGGCTAGAGTGCTCATTCATTTGGGTTGTGCCTGTATGCCGAGCGGCATTCCCAGTTTCCAAGAGGCTCATCACTTCATCCGCACTTTCAACCTGGCAGTCTTTGGCACCAACAATTACTTCAAATATCAAGACAAAAGAATGATAAGCAGATATGTAACTGTCAGTTAAATTTACCAGGCTATGCAAATAAGCATAGTTATACACATATATGAACTATTTTTCAAACACGAAAGTATGCATCAAATAAAACAACGCATTAAAAGATTTGAAGATGTTATAAAAACAATGTTATTGCAAAAGTCTGAAGCGGTGATATCTGCATGGGGTGCTATTTAAATATTGTAAAACATTTTACTATACATAAAAATTGATATTTGATTCCATGAAAGACAAAAAGGTGAGAATTCTTTGTTGTACAGTATAATTATCAAACACAAGCATGACATTTTTAAGTACAGAAAAGTCACCATAATTAAAATTAAAGGATTATTATTAGAGGTGTTCGTTTCTGATGAGAAAAACAGGATTACAGCCTAAAGGCCCAATTCTATTCAACCTTCCAACATTAATCCAACACTAATGCAGCCACATAGCAGCCCCCCCAGGTAAGGGAATAAACATCTCCTTACCTTGAGTAGCCCACCATGATTGCTCCCTCACCACAGGATACAGCGCATGCTTCATTGGCATGGCTGCATCAGTGCTGGAAAGTTGGAGAGGATCACACTGAACACAATGGGCTTACTTCTGAATAAAACGTTATTTTCAAAGAGCTCTAATTATGATGGACATTTCTAAATCCCAACTAGAATGGGAACTGAGAACTGTTAAATATGTACTGTTTAAATTGTCACATTCATTTTTAAGACTTTCCTCTTCACAAACATTTATTTAACCCAGATCAAAATAAAAATATTGCCAAAAACGGCTGGATCAAAATGTCTGTAGTACATTTATCTGAATTACAGAAGAAACTACATATTTTGAAAATGCATGCTGACAAAATTACCTTTTGGCATGCAACTAAAAACATACACGCCTAGAGGCAATTTAAGTTCAGATGTGTGTCTCTACCTGTATTGCCTTTTTCATCTTCTCTAATGTGTAGATCTCTCATAGAGGTCTCCAGTTCTAGCAGATCTCTAAGTTCTTCTTTATAGACTTCTATATAAGAAACTTTCACAGTGAAGTCAACATTATGGTTTTCAGAAATAATTTGAAATATTTCCTGAATAGCTCGTGGAATGATGCCTCTCTCTTCCTCAGCAACCATTGCTAAAAATGTAAACAAGAAGATGATCCCAGCACACAATTAAAATACTTTCAGGCTCAAATGCCGGGCATGTGCACACTAAAATGATACAAGGTTTCTGAAGTTATTTCACTCAACACATTACAAACCTGTAATGTTCAGTTAGGATAACAAAATCAATCACATGGCTAAAAACACAAAAAAACAGTACAATAATTCATACCAAAGCATCAGAGACAAATCACTGATCAGTAGTAAATTGTTGGTCAGACATCTGGATGTTTTAAACATTCCTTCACAACAATATATTGAGGTTAATGTTCAAGTAAACTTTTTTCTTCATTCATCCACCACTCTCTCCAACAGATATGAAGAAAAGGAATATAGGAAGATGAGTTGCATGCCCATTGCTGGTCTGTCGTTTTCTTTCAGCCAATACAGGAATAAGTTTCAGTACTGGTCCAAAAGCACTAGTTGTTCTTTTCAATGTTAGGACCCCTAAAAGGAGCTCTGTTATAGTCCAGCAGCAAAAGGCCAGATGTAATCAGAATGCAATCCAGAAACAGGAAACCTAGAATATATGTCCAACTAAAAATTATACATAAGCCAGCCAGCCTAGAAAGCTTTATGCATCAGGCAACCTTACATCTCACAAAATAACACAGGCAGTATAGTAATAACAAACAGTAATTAAATAAACTTAGCCTTGGGTGCTTTCGGGCAGAAAGGCGGGGTATTAAATAAATAAATAAATAAAATAAATAAATAAGCAAGCCACATATAAATAAAACATGAAAATAAAAGTTATAGAAGGTAACATAATTTGGTTTAATGTAACAAGGCAAGGTACTTAAAGAATACTCTTTTGAAATATTCTAATAGCCCAATCCTAACTTGAACTGGAACAGCCAGGCCAAGAGGACTGTGCTGTATCCAGCACAAGGTAGGTGCCAGCTACCTTTTCCCCCTTAGCCTGTGTCAAGCCCCAGTCACCCCTATGGACTTACTTGGTTTGCACCAGCAATTTCGTTGCTCAGGCCAGGGATGGGGGTTAGGATTTGGCTGCTGCTACTGGTCCTATCCCAGGCATGATCTGCCTCTCGGTGGAAACTCACCCTCTCCAACGCTGCACCCAGGAGGCTGGCGTGCATCGTGTCAGCCCAGTTGGCTCCCAAGTATCTGCAAACATGCTTTATAGCATGTTTGGAACACTTGAGGGCTGGTGCAAGTGGCCTGCACCAGCTTATCTAACCCTTAAAGCAGAGGTTCCCGAAGTGAGGGTCGCAAACCACCATTGGGAACCAAAACTGGGCCAATCTCCCTTAAGGGGAGTTTTGGGTTTCCCAACAGTGCCACAGCGATTATGGCACCACAGGCACCCAGGGGCTTTTGGACATACCAGGGTGGTTGGGTGGGGGGGCTTCTGCAGGTTTGGGGAAGTCCACAGTTTCTCCGTGGGTCTCCCCAAAGCCAGGAGAAACCCTGATTTGTGCACAAATCAGGATTTCTCCTGGCTTTTGAAGAGTCTTTGAAGAGGGGCTGCAGAAGAGGGGCTTCTCCGCAACCCTGCAGAAGGCGTCTGACCACTCAGGTATATCTAAAGCCTCTAGGTGCTCACAGCATCGCGATCACTGTGGCACTATCAGGACACCCTCCCCAGCCCCAGTTCTAACCGCAACTTGCAATGGTCCCAAAGACCAAATAGGATTTTGGGAATCACTGTTCTACATGATTGTCCAAGTGAAAAAAAATGGAAGAGATCTCAAAGTTTCTGCTGTTAGTGGCTGATAAGAAAAACCATTATATAGAAAATATATATTTTATATTATATTTTATATTTTATTCTAAATATATTTTTTGATGTACGTATAAAATTATATTAATCTAGGTGCTTCTGATATGAATAAAGAAAAAAAGAAATTTTAACTTTATTATTATTACCATTTGCCTGTAAACTGCATTGTGAACTTTGTGTTGAAAAGCGGTATATAAGTGCCTGTTGATTGATTGATTGATTGATTGATTGATTGATTGATTGATTGATACAGAATAGTGTGTCAAGGTCTGTGGGTGGTAAGGAGTTAAGCTATGCAAATTTAAGCAGCTCTTGATTAACCATTAGCTAACCAATTGAATCTTTGGCTGAGTAGTTAATTCTCCAAATTTTGAAATTAGCAGTAGGCTACCTCAAGTGAGGTTTTTGTTGTTAAATTCATCTTTTCTGTTTTGTTTATTTTTCTAAGTCTAAGGGCACAATACTAGCCAACTTTCCAGCACTGAAATGCCAATGGGGTATGTGCTGCATTCTGCACATGAATTGGGGGGCGGGGGGGAGAGTCATGGAGGCCACCTCAAGGTAAGGGAATGTTTGTTCACTTAGAGCTGCACTGCCCTTAGCCTGGTGCTGGAAAGTTGGTTAGGATTGCGCCTTAATTCATCTTGTTTGGTTGGTTGTTTACAGAGGTTAAAATTTATATTTGATTTAACTCTATTGCTGGTCCACAGTCAGTTCAAGCAGAAATATGTTATCTGTGGCCTGACAGAAAATTGCTCATTTAATTTTGCAACATAAACTATGCCCAAATAACAGCAGAATAAAAACATTCTAAAACATACCAACATGGCCTCCTCCAATAGTATATGTCTTTCCAGAGCCCGTCTGTCCATAGGCAAAAACAGTTGCATTGTAGCCTTCAATCAGAGATGCCACCAGTGGCTTAATACAGGTTGTATACACTTCATCTTGCGTTGAATGTTTACCAAAAACAAAATCAAAAGTGAAAACACGGTCCTTTCCAATGATAATCTGCTGAGTATTTGGGATTAATCTCACACATACTTGATGGTTGTACAGGACTTCTTTGGAAAGCAGAGGTCTTATTCTCACAGCTACTTTAACTGGAATCTCTTCCATTGCATGGGATTCAATTCCTACTTAATATTTAAAACTTCACTTTGGAGAAATGTCCTTGCAATTCTGTCTTCATAATATTGTCAGCTCTTAAGAGATAAAATGCATTCTATAAGAAGCAAAGAACAACAGAAAGAAAGTTTCACTAAGCTACACAATATTATTAACAGAGAAATCCTAACTGGCCAAAAGCTCCAGTGGTCACAAATGCACCGTAAAGCACATTTGCGCCAGTCCTAGGAGAGATAGGCCAGCCAGATCCATGATCTGGCCTACCTTTCCTGTCGCCTGGGCCTGGAGGCCTGAAGGTAAGGCCAGCCTTCTTAGGCTGGCACAGGGATTCCAAGACAGTGGCGGGAGGCATAACTGGGCAGGGAGAAGGGCAGAACAGGGTGGGAGAGGAGGTGGGAAATGGGTAGGCCCGTGGGTGGCCCAGCCCGGGGAGGGTGATGGAGATAGGATCTGGCCTTTGGTAAGGATCCTAACCCCCGTCCCCCACTCAGGTGGCCCCAATTCAGCTGCTCGAAGTCGCACCACCAATGTAGGCATTACCTGTATCACCCCCATGTGCCTACACTTTCACTCCCTTCCCATGCATGTGTGGCCCAGTTCCTCAAAATGGCTACATTTGGAACCATTCAAGGATAAGGGCGGGAGGAGGGGTGATTTCACAGCACTTGCTGTGCTCCTCAGGGAAGAGCTGTCACACACACCCTCAATGAAGACGGCAGAAAACTGCCACTCTGCCACGGTGGGGGAGGGCAATGAATCCACCTGGCCCTGGCTTAGCTACACCACTGCATACTTTCAGTTTATATCCCAAAATACTTTCTGCAGATCCCTCAAAATCAACAAAACTACTCCTGTTCTGCACCAGAATTAAACAGTGTAAAGTTATCATATAAATATAGACTAATATAAGAAATTACTATAGTTCTGTCCTTTCGCTTGCTACTATGTAGAGGTGAGCAGTTTAAATATATTAAACATTTACTGAAAGATGGGGGCACTCCAAGTTATAAGATTTTCACCATCTTTGCTATATGAACAAACAAAGGTCAAAATGCACTAACAGCTAATGACTAGCTGTTTCAGGAATATAAACCTGTTTCAGGAATATAAACCTGTTTCCTGTTTCAGGAATATAAACAAATTAATATGAAAAAGACTGTTTTATGATTGTCATCATGGGCAAGAACCCACCTTGCAGCAAAGTGATTTGAGATTTTCTAATTTTAGAATTTCTCAAACATTTTGTACTCCGGATCCCTTCTGAACTTGCTCAACGTTCTGGGATCTTCCAAGCACATTCACTGTGTATGAAAAATCTATAAATTGGATTACTATTCCCAGGGAAACATCATGAGATCAAAGTAGGTCTTTCCAAAACTCCTGCTTTCCAAATCACACTGAAATAATTGGGTAGCAAAAGTAGTCATACCCATAACGTACACTGAGGGCAGTACACCCATCCAGACCTTGCCTTGTGCAGGAGAATGGTATCACTCCTTCACGATTCTATCCCTTCCTGAAGGTGTCCCAGGCAAGTTCTGTCCACAGTCGGAAAACTGCTACTATCTGCACATAATAGCTCAGCAGCAGAGTTTTACAATGTTACACAGTAGTTCTATGGTTAGTGACACTGTATTTGTACTGGCAAGTATCTTTTTTCTTGAAAAACTGTATTTTTCCTCTACTTTCCCCATTTGCATCATATTTCTGTGTTTATACATATCATCCCAACACCAACCACCATAGCATTGTTATATGACAGGATGCAATTGCACAAGATTCAATGACACCTTTAGATAGTATTTGCAGTCACTAGTGGCAAATGACAAAACTTTACCTCAAGGCATCTCTTCTCGTTTTTCATAAAACACATTTTTTTCCTAACAACTGTGTGTTGCAGTGTACTTGCCAGTCCTGAAATGCTCATATATCTCTATTTTTTAATAAAGCAACCGTTATTGCATTACTAATAACTTGTAGCTTTGTTGTGGTTTGTGTTTCATTAAAATGCTCCAGTTGCTGCATGTTATCTTCGCCCTATACCGGAGCACAGGCTTTTTCTTCTTAAAAGAGCAAACAACCATAAAGGATCACCTCTTGTAACAATGATATTTCCATTCATCCCAAATTGCATAGGACTGGAATTAGTTGTTCAGTCGCTAAGTCGTGTCCGACTCTTCGCGACCCCATGGACCACAGCACGCCAGGCCTCCCTGTCCTCCACTAGCTTCCTGAGTTCGCCCAATTTCATATTCATTGCTTCGGTGACACTATCTAACCATCTCATCCTCTGTCGCCCCCTTCTCCTTTTGCCTTCAATCTTTCCCAGCATGAGGGTCTTTTCTAAAGAGTCCTCTCTTCTCATCAGGTGGCCAAAGTATTGGAGCTTCAGCTTCAGCATTTGTCCTTCCAGGGAGCAATCAGGCTTGACTTCCTGGAGAATTGACCGATTGGATCTCTTTGCAGTCCAGGGGACTCTCAAGAGTCTTCTCCAACACCCTAATTCAAAAGCATCGATTCTTCGACGCTCTGCCTTTCTTATGGTCCAGCTCTCACAGCCATACATGGCTACTGGGAAAACCATCGCTTTGACTATGCGAACCTTTGTTGGCAGGGTGATGTCTCGGCTTTTGATTAAGCTATCTAGGTTCACCATAGCTTTCTTCCCAAGAAGTAAACGTCTTTTAATTTCATGGCTGCAGTCACCATCTGCGGTGATCTTGGAGCCCAGGAAAATAAAGTCTGTCACTGCTTCCATTTCTTCCCCTTCTATTTGCCAGGAAGTGATGGGAGTGGTTGCCATGATCTTAGTCTTTTTAATGTTGAGCTTCAAACCAATTTTGGCACTTTCCTCTTTCACCCTCATCAGAAGGTTCTTTAGGTCTTCCTCACTTTCTGCCAGTAGAGTGGTATCGTCTGCATATCTGAGGTTGTTGATGTTTCTCCCAGCAATCTTGATTCCAGCTTGTGAGTCATCCAGCCCTGCCTTCCTCATGATGTACTCTGCGTATAAGTTAAATAAGCAGGGTGACAATATACAGCCTTGTCGTACTCCTTTCCCAATTTTAAACCAGTCGGTTGTTCCATGTCCAGTTCTAACTGTTGCTTCCTGACCCGCATAAAGGTTTCTCAGAAGGCAGATAAGGTGGTCTGGAACTCCCATCTCTTCAAGAACTTGCCACAGTTTGTTGTGATCCACACAATCAAAGGCTTTAGCATAATCAATGAAGCAGAGGTAGATGTTTTTCTGGAACTCTCTTGCTTTCTCCATGATCCAGCGAAGGTTGGCAATTTGATCTCTAGTTCCTCTGCCTCTTCGGAAACCAGCTTGTACATCTGGTAGTTCTCGATTCACATACTGCTGAAGCCTAGCTTGTAGGATTTTGAGCATCACCTTGCTAGCATGTGAAATGAGTGCAATGGTGCGGTAATTCGAGCAATCTTTGGCATTGCCCTTCTTTGGGATTGGAATGTAAACTGATCTTTTCCAGTCTTGTGGCCACTGTTGGGTTTTCCAAATTTGCTGGCATATGGAGAGCAGCACTTGGACAGCATCATCTTTTAAGATTTTGAGTAATTCTGCTGGAATGCTGTCACCTCCACTAGCTTTGTTGTTAGTGAGGCTTTCTAAAGCCCACTTGACTTCACTCTCCAGGATGTCAGGTTCGAGCTCAGTGACTGTACCACTGTGGTTATCAGGAACATTGAGATCGGCCTTATAGAGTTCCTCTGTGTATTCTTGCCACCTCTTCTGAATCTCATCTGCTTCTGTTAGGTCCTTGCCATTTTTGTCCTTTATTGTGCCTACCTTAGCATGAAATTGTCCTTTGACATCTCCAATTTTCTTGAAAAGATCTCTAGTCCTCCCCATTCTGTTGTTTTCCTCTATTTCTTTGCATTGCTCATTTAGAAAGGCCTTCCTATCTCTCCTTGCTGTTCTCTGGAAATCTGCATTCAGTTGGGTATATCTTTTCCTTTCTCCCTTGCTTTTGGCTTCTCTCCTTTCCTCAGCTATTTGTAAAGCCTCGTCAGACAGCCACTTTGCCTTCTTGCATTTCTTCCTCTTTGGGATGGTTTTAGTTGCTGCCTCCTGTACGATGTTACAGACCTCCGTCCAAAGTTCTTCAGGCACTCTGTCTACCAAATCTAAGCCCCTAAATCTATTTGTCACCTCCACTGTATATTCGTAGGGGATCTGATTTAGGTCATACGTGGAGGGCCTAGTGGTTTTCCCTACTTTTTTCAGTTTAAGCCTGAATTTGGCAAGAAGAAGCTGATGATCTGAGCCACAGTCAGCTCCAGGTCTTGTTTTGACTGCCTGTATGGAACTTTTCCATCTTTGGCTGCAAAGAATGTAATCAATCTGATTTCGATGTAGACCATCTGGTGAAGTCCATGTGTACAGTCGCCGTTTGTGTTGCTGGAAAAGGGTGTTTGCTATGACTAATGTGTTCTCCTGACAGAACTCTTATCAGTCTTTGCCCTGCTTCATTTTGTACTCCAAGACCAAACTTGCCTGTTATTCCTCTTACCTCTTGACTGCCTACTTTAGCATTCCAATCCCCTATGATGAGAAGGACATCTTTTTTGGGTGTTAATTCTAGAAGCTGTTCTAGGTCTTCATAGAAACGGTCAACTTCTTCCTCTTCAGCACCAGTGGTTGGGGCGTAGACTTGGATTACTGTGATGTTGAAAGGTTTGCCTTGGATCCGAATGGAAATCATTCTATCATTTTTGAGGTTATACCCCAGTACTGCTGTTCTCACTCTCTTGTTCACAATGAAGGCTACTCCATTTCTTCTAAGGGATTCCTGCCCACAGTAGCA
>JAJKFI010014216.1:0-15191 GCA_029204185.1 Lerista edwardsae
GTTCAAATGTATGGTAGCGCAAGATTTCTCATTTTCACCAAAAAAAAGATTTGCTTTAAAAAAAAGTACAAAATAAGGAACATATTTGCTGTACTTCAGTCGTGTGTTTTAGGATGCTTGCATTTAGGCAGGAGAAATATTTAATATCTAACATCTAAAATGCAACACTAAAGAGTCCAGTCCACATTCATTTGCAAAACTTTCACGATTCAACCGCATAACAGGTAAACAAATACAGTTAAGAAAATTTTTTCCATCTCAACATAGCTTAAGATACACCAGCTGTTTAGAAATAAAGCATTTTAGACCTATCAACATGACGAAAGGGAATGATACTAAAGTATGTTCACAAGCAATCTTGTAACATGATAGACTGATGAGTAAGGTTTCCCCTTAAGAATCACACCAGTAGAAACAGATGTTGTCTATCAACAGATAGAAACTATATAACAGGTTATAATACAGATTTTTTTTTCAAAAGCAACTAAATTCAAAATTCAAAAGCAATTTAAATATTTTTAAGTGCACATTTGATGCTCCGAAGTGGCAAAATCCTCAAAAATGACTATCAGTATTACACAACTGAATGCCACTATATAACTCTGCACATCTCTCATGTTCTTGACACATAAATGCTTAAAATTGTGGCCTTAGCCTCTCTTCTCAAAAACCACAATACAAGCAAAATAATAGAAGCTGTCCATTCTTCAGGTGACAAGGGCTTTAAATATTCAAATACTTCATACTTCTCAATAAAATGTATCACAGCAGTACTTCAGTGTGGCTGCAAAACGACTTAGTATATCTGTTTGAAACTAAGAAGCCATTATGAAGGAGGAAGGAGCATCTCTGAGTTTATTTAATAATGGTCAGGGTTAATAATGGTCCCACTAGCCTGGATAGAGGAAGGCAATATAGGGGGAAATTTTCTGTTTATTGGAAGATATGTTTGTAAATCTGCGTGTTGGTTCACATACTGGGGGCAAGAAGTGAGTAAGAGCCCGATCCTAACCCCCTCAGCACTGGTGGTACACTTGTACCGCTGGCACCGGTGTTGTAAAAGTGCAGTAAGGCATTTTTAGTGCTGGTGGTATGATCATACCACTGTTGGGCCAGCATCAGTAGGTGCTTGTCCCCAGCGCCAGGAAGACCCAGCATGGAGCAGCCTGGCAGTAACCGCTGGTGGTGATGTGCTCTTTTGGGCCAGGGGGAGGGTGGTGCGGGATGAACTGGGTGGGGGTGGGACCAGTGATGGCCTCCACCACCATATTCTATCCTCCATGTCATGACGTGCAGCCTGACATAGAGGTTCTCAAGTCTGTGCCAGCAAAATGACGCAGACATGAGGAGGACCCTTACCTGGGGGAGCCTCCAATAGCTGCCATGACTCCTGTTGGATATAGTGGTAGCCATTTAGGCACTGTTGCTTCTACAGGAGCCGGGCAGTTTGGGATTAGGTTATGATCCTATAGCTTACTTCTGATCCCTTAACATTTATTCCTTCTGCACTAGCCTAAACAAGATAATGTTCTGAACTAATGGCCATTTAGAGTACATAGACATCCTCTATGCACCAGTATATTGCTTTTACTGCCCTTAAAAGCAGTAACTAAATAAACTGACTAGCATCAGTGCACCTACATCAATGTGAATGATCATTGAATTAGTTCCAGGACACAGTAATTTAACTGGAGGTAATACAAGTCATACACTTGGCTCTGACAATTATTTCAGAATTTTTCTGCCAAGGATGCTATTCACAAAGAAAGCCAGCTTCATCAACATTTCTAACTACAGTCCCAATGTCACTTTTAATAATGGCCTCAAACAATATTTACATATATTCAGAACTTAATAGGCTATTAGTTTTCAATAATCAACAAGAAAACCTTCCTTGCCAATGTAATATTAATTTCTTGCTCAGAAAAAGATGGTAACAATGCTGTTTTTTGGAGGATTTAACAGCTTGGTCAGCACCAAAAGTAATAAATTTCAGTATAAATGTGCATGAACAGTTAAAAGAATATTCCCATGATGAGACAGTTCATTTTTTGTGACCATGCTCACAAGATAAAACTGTAATGTATAAAACTTATCTATCACTGATGCAGTCAGCAGCACTTCCAGTAATTGTGGTGGCAGTTTTTCCATCTGCACGATCACAAGAAGTGACTGTGATTGTTCAGGTTACAGATTATCTTTGTCCACCTAAATATGTATTCAGGATTGGTCATGTAGACAAGAATGCATTCTGTGAACCAACCCAAAGATTCTTTGCACCATAGGAGTGAAGAAAGCATTTAAAATGACATGGAATAAAAATCCAAGATCATTCTAAAAATTAAGGTATCCAATTTTTAAAAGTTAAGGGTAAAAAAATCCCTTGGTATAATTCACTGTGCCCATCAAAGATTTATATATAAGCACAATACATACTCTGCAATGGAAAGTACAACAACTAGAAAGAAATGAACACCATAGCTCCCTGAAATAAAATGGAATGAATTATTCAACAGCTTTCAAAATATTACAGGGAGGATTATCTATTATAGTCATTAGATTTTCTAGACATTTCAATGGAATCTGCGGGAACAGAATTTACACCAACCGCAAGACTTGAGCGCCTTGATGAAAGCTCAGAAGCAGGGATATGGCGTAATTCTTTGCGAGAAAGTTTTACTGGGGTTACTACTCCTTGAAGCTGTGTGCCATTGTCTTTCGTCTGAGAATGACATAATACTTGTGGATGAAATTTTGCAGGTTGCTGTACTTTCCCTGCTCGCTCTTCTTGACTACTGGATAAACACCAAGTGTTAGGTATCAGTTCTGCAAGTTCCTCAATTTTTTGTGAATTCTGATGTGCTCCTAAACCACCCACATAGTGGTCAGTCTCTTTTAATTTCCCTGATAATTTGGATGTCCTTTTGAGTTCTTCTGAATTGACACTTATTGGCTCTTGGTTCAGAATCCCATCACCGGAATAGTTACCTAAAAGAAATTCAAAAGAAGCAGTTGGCTTAAATGTTTCATTCTGTGGTCATCATTATGCTTTTTCTACTATTGTAAAGAGTTTTACAGCCCAGTCCTATTGCCTCATAGCCAATAGCTGGCTCAGGTTTGAGGAGACCCATTGCAAAGTGAGAGGGAGGGGATCTGCCCCTCCCACTGGATACAGCGCAACTGCTTTCGGTGCAGTTGCATCAGCGGGGGGTGGGGAGGATAGAATTGGGCTATTGACAGCTTAACCATTTTATATCACTGTAAAGTGCCCCAAGTAGATCTGCAAGAATGAACATTATATGCATAAAAGTATTGTTCAATTTTAGAATTTAGCGACCAAATTATCTAATGAAGAAAATGTTAACGGGCTTACAAATGCACTAGGCAACATCAGCCAGCACTTCTTTAGCAAAGGAACAAAATGTTTTATTTGAAGACTGTTCTAGTGTAAAGATCCCAAATTCATTCTGTACTGACTGTGTGTCTAAAAGCATTAGGAGAATCTTACTGTGTCATTCTACTATAATTAAGCCCAAATATACCCAACAAATGAATACGTATACTTCCCCCATCTCCATCCTAATTCCTCCTCGGCAATCTCCCCTGCATCTGTTTTCAGACCATAAGCTGTATGGTCCCACTTCTGTTCATTGAGCATCATGCACTGTGATGGTGCAAAACCCCTCTTCCCAATTATGCTAAAGGAAAATTGTACTACCAATCAGAATAGCATTTTAAGTGTATTTGTGCATGAATTCTAATATTAAATACTCATCCATTTACTTTGTTTTGGAGGATGGTATATTGCTTCTCCAACTAGATCCTTTAATTTCTTCTTCAATTCTCTGCTGGTTTTCTTATAGAAAAACAGGTCTCTTTCCAGTTGTTGGACTTTCCTTTCATATGCTCTAAGGGTTTCTGCAACACTTTCACTGTCTTGTTCTAAGAAAGTTAAGTCTAATGTTAGATTCAGACTGGTTTCATTTTAGTTTTACAGCTTGAACAAAATACAGAACAGCAGACAGTGTTTTCTGTACTTCACTTGCAATTTGTCTCAACATTTTTTGAGAGTAAAGTGTAGCACTTAAATGTATAATTAACAAATCCTGCTGTGGGGGAATTGCCCCAGAGAAATGAATTCATTCATGGAGATGAAAACAGAGATAAGTTTTTGTGGAGGGCAAAGCAGAGAGAGAAGCCCACTGAAGCTGTGAGAACAAGAGAAACGAATGATTATTTTTCTGGTAATGTTTAGGGTAGGAGGTTGTCCTGCACTCTACTCATAAAACACATCACCACTTGAATGGAGCCAACAGTTAAGTCTAAGATGACCTTTTCAATCAATAGGAGTAAAAATATTAAATCTGAAAATAGAATAACCAAAATACATTTTGCAAAATACATACAGTAATCAAAATACAGTAATCAAACTCTTGCTGATTATAGCCATGTTGCATCAAATCCAATGCCTGCTTATCCAAACTTTTGTTTGATGGCCTGAATCCAGTAGTCACTTCTGGGATTGGAGATGAACTCCTGAGACTATGTATCATTTGATGGAACGCTGGGAGCGATTCTGGAACAACTGAAGCGATGTTTTCTATTTTATAGGACAGCGGCTTCCAAACTGGAGACAGCTACAGTGGGGAAATTTCCCCCGGCGCAACCAGCACTTCATTTACACCAGGGAAGGTGCAAAAGATCCCTACTACAGCTCCCAGGGGTGTTTACAGTCAGCCGCACAAGTGCAGTATGCCAGGCACATGGCTTGCTGGGGTGGCAGATCCTGGAAGCATCTGGCCATGAAGACCCCTGGGAGCTGTAGTAAGGGTCTTTTGCGCCTTCCCTGGCAGAAGGCAAGCTGCTGCTTATGCCAGGAAAAGAAAAGGGAGGCACTAGAGCCGGCCCACAGGCCGAAGTTTGGAGCCCCCTCTTATAGTACTATAAAATAAATATATGACCCTAACATTTCAAACGTAGTGACACATTTCATAGCAGTGACTATAATTTCAAGGTTCACTACAACAAATCAAAAAGCCAACTACCTTTGCAGTGAAGTAGTATTAATTGCATCTTTTGCTCATGTTCTTTTTGTTGGGAGGTCAGACGCCTATCACACTGAAGCATGAGATGTTCAAGTGCCAATTCTAGTTCTCTTACTATATTTTCTTGTTCGACTGCCCTCATTCCCAATTCTTCATTCTGCAGCTGCAATTTACGTTCAGTTTCACGGAGGCCGACAACCTAAGAAAGAAAAAGTGTTTACTTTTTACTGAAGGATCAGCATGAAGAGCTAAGGAAAGCTTATTTTGTACCCTTCATAACTTATAAGACTCATGCCACACACTTGAGATGATTTAGATGCAATAGTCTAATCCGATGGTTCTCAAAAGGGTTGGTCACCAGAGCCGTTTCCACTCCTAAATGGTGTCGGGGAGGCCCAGGGTTCTGAGAGGCACATATTGAGAAATACTGGTCTAATCTACATGCAGTAGGAAAAATTGCAATACATTCTATAAATACTACAGGATTCTATAGTTCTCAAAACTGACAACAAATAAGAATGCTTTGACATGTTTTATTTCAAGATACAGTATTTCAGCAATGGATACCCATCACATAGTTAGGAAAGTAATCTTTTAACTGATAACTCATGTACTTAGAACAATGGAGCACATGTTCCACAAATTAGAGAGTTTGGCTTGGTGTGAAGAAACAAGAATAAAGATCCCTCATACTCAGCATCTGCTTCAATTTGCAAAATGTAGTTGGCATTGACAATGGTTTCTCCCTAATTTCCAGTATCATTTTTCAAGTATCATTGGTCGTCTGAGGAAGAGGACCAGATGGAGATGGATGTTTCAGATTCTGGTGTTGCTGCTGCTGTTTTCAAAGGGAAGAGAGTGAGGGGATGCTGCTGGTGTTCATCCAACCAGAGGTAACATTGACACACTAGTACTTGGTACTGACTGAACCACTAATGTTGATGCAATTATTGCCACTGTGCCGCCCAGTTACGTCCCTGGAATGCCTCTGTAATGCCCTCGCGGAGGCCCTGCGCCAAGTGAGCGATGCCAGCACTTGACTGGCACACAGCCAGTGCTGCTGACGTGCTTTATGGCACGTTTGGCCAGCGCAAGAACGCAGCGCTGGCGCTAAGGGGGGTATCAGATTGCGCTGTTAATCAGTTCTGGATCAGCAATAGCAAAGGTAATTTGTGACAAAGGTAGCTTGAAAAAACAAAGCAGAACATAAGTACATTCTCCACAATTCACTCTTATCATAATAAGAAATAGGAAAATAATCAGGCAGCCATTTTTGTTAGCAAAAAAGAAAGCACAGAATCTGCTTCACTCTGTATTATTCTAATGACAAACCTTATTGAAGTATTTTAAGAGAATTGCTCGCAGTTCATGAGCAGACAAGGAAACCAACTTTCCCATCATATTGGCCTCATTTTGAGTGAAGATTTGAGAGGAGGCCCTGAGAGAGTTCTGGTGATTTTGGATACTTTCATTCTTGTAAGCAATGGCAGCCTCCAAGGCTTCAATTCCTTCTTCTAGCTGAAATAGAACATGTTCTTCCTGAAAAGAAAGCGAAGACTATGAAATCAGTTAGGATTAGCAAAAGTCCACAAAAGGATTAATGATATTATCAGAATTCACATTCCAAGCCAAACAATTATAGACTTTTGCAATTTCCAATTATCACCTGTAACGTAAACTAATGATGCAAACCCCTCCCCCATTCTTCTCTGGTTTGGACTTTAAATTTGAGCTGCAGAAGAACTCCTCCATGCAACCATTCTCATGTCCAAATCTTACAGAGTTTGAATGGAATGGAATGGAATTCCTGTTCCAGGAATGGAACAGAGTCACCATAGAATAGAGTCACTATCTGTAGTCTGGAATTGAATTACAAGCCACAAACCACCATCTGATTTATCCAAAACAGTACCTAAAGCTGTTGGTAGCTATTTTAAAAAGGAAACTGATAGTGAACAGAGAAGGGAAGGAAAATCTGCACTCCACTGCCTTTTCTTCCTTAAAGTGATGAAACAACAGGTATAAGTACAAAGCGAGAGACATCACTGCTCTCTTTATTCTATCTAAAGAAGTAGTAATTACCAGGGTAGAAGATCCTATTAATTTTATGGCTTTCAATGTGCATGGTATGGTGGTGACCAGTGATGTCATCTGGTAATGAAGAACGGGAATGCTGGGCGGGACTTACGCGTGATTGGCAGCCGGTCTGTTCCACGGCTGCCGTGGCCTGGGGGGGGCTGCCCCCCGGTTGGCGTGCCCCACCGCTGCTCACCCAGGCACCTGGCACGCCCCCCACCCATCCCCCCCCCGGCGAGCAGGTGCCCCGCTAAGGCCAGGGCAGCCGCGGAATAGAATGGACAGGCAGCCAATCACGCGTAAGTCCCGCACAGCATTCCCGTTCTTCATTACCAGATGACATCACTGGTGGTGACATGGCAGATATTTCCAGGCTACCTACTGCAAACTTTGGAAAAGCCTGTACACAAAATCTGAAACAGGGACAGCCAAGTCAGATGCTAGCTGAAGCTCACAGGCTCCCCTGCTGCCTGACACACATACATGGTGCTGGCCAGGCAAATATGCCAGGCAAATTCATAGGGTCTCACTCCTTGCCTGGAGCCTTGGTTCAAGCTACACAGAACAAAAACTCAAGCTACAGTCTCAAGCCACAGCTGTAACTCCTGGTGTCTTGCTGCTGCTTCTCTCTCTTCCACTCTTCCCTCCTCCCTTGCTACTGCATAACCCCTGTCCCTACTGAGTAAATCAACATTAAGAATATTTAATATACTGCTTTTCAACAAAAAAAGTAAGAAGTGGTTTACAGAGAAAAACCAAACAACTAAATTTAAGATGCTACATCCCCATCCTTTCTTCGCTTTTTCATTTTGCACCATAGCTTCTCTTTCTCTCTCCCATCCTTCCCTACCAGCCTAGAAACCACTGATATTTAGGGTCTATACGGGTGCACGAGCATGTACGCAAATATGCTTTGTATTCTTGGTTGTTATATTTTAATCACCACAATATGTTGTTACACAATACCCTTGCCTTTCTCCCAGTTTCATACCAGTCCATTGATTTGTGCCATGTATACTGCACTCAGCCCTTCATATATAGCCAGCTTCCCATGTGTGTACACATTACATATGTCTTACTGCTCACCTGACAACATCACCAGCCAAGTCCTGAAATCATTCATGCAACATACAGCTGCAGCACAAGCCATTTTGTTACCACTCTCCTCATCAAAGGCCCCAGATAGACTAGGAAAAGAGAATGGAGTGATCATGGAGGACAGTCCACCCTCCATACTTTCAGGGTGCTAAAATGGGATCATCCTCCAATCACTCCAGAAGGAGCATATGTGCAACCCAAGTACATGCATGCACACAAGTGCTGGGGGACCAGAACTCTGATTGGTTCAACCCTAAACTCTGGCACCATTATTGGTTCAGAATCAAGCATACTATTTATTTCACACTAGCTTTTTGTTACCCGGCGTTGCCCGGGTAACAAAATGATCTTCCACAGTTTATGCATTTTGCACCCCTTCTTGCCCCCCCACGCCGACGGGGGCCGAACCCGGACTCCAACTGCGTCGGGAGCGTCACTGGTCGCCTCGGCGACTCCGGAAACTATGGACTCGATGCCAATTTCACCCGTTTTTGGCCGTCTTCACTTCAGGCCCCCTATGCACCCCCACCCCCGGGGGCGCTAGGGTGGCCTGACCCCTGGAGTGTCTGCCGCCAGGCCGCAAGGCACGCGCATGCCGAGTTTGGTGTGCGTCGCTCCAGGTGTTCCAGCAGCGCATGGCGGACGTTGTGTCTTGCACCCCTTCTCGCATCCCATGCTGAGGGGGGTGAACTGGACTCCGACGGTGTCGGGAGCATCGCCGCTTGTCCCAGCAACCCCGGAAACTGGATTCGACGCCGATTTCGGCCATTTTCGACCATTTTCATGTGGGGACCCCCGTGTACCCCCACCCCCGGGGGCGCTAGGGGGTCTGACCCCTGCAGTGTTTGTCGTCAGGCCGCAAGGTGTATGCGTGCCAAGTTTTGTGCCGATCGGTCCAGGCGTTCCAGCAGGGCATGGCAGACGTTTTGTTTCACACCCCTTCTTGCACCCCACGCCAAGGGGGGGGCGAACCCAGACTCCAACGGCATCGGGAGCATCGCCGCTCATCCCGGCGACCCCGGAAACTATGGATTTGACACCGATTTTGGCCATTTTCGACCGTTTTCATGTGGGGACCCCCGCGTACCCCACCCCCGGGGGCGCTAGGGGGGGCCCGACCCCCGCAGTGTTTGTGGCCAGGCTGCTAGGCTTCTGCATGCCGAGTCTGGCGCCAATCGGTCCAGGCGTTCCAGCAGGGCATGGCGGACGTTGTGTTTCGCACCCCTTCTGGCCCCCCACGTCGAGGGGGGGCCAAACCCAGACTCCCACAGCATCGGGAGCGGCACCGCTCATCTCGGCGACCCCAGAAACTGTGGATTTGATGCCGATTTTGGCCATCTTCATGCGGGGACCCCAGCGTACCCCCACCCCGGAGGTGCTGGGGGGCCCCACCCCCCGCAGTGTTTGTGGCCAGGGCGCAAGGCTTCCGCATGCCGAATTTGGTGCCAATTGGTCCAGGCGTTCAAGCAGGGCATGGTGGATGTTGTGTTTTGCACCCCTTCTCGCCCCCCACGCCAGGGGGGGGCTGAACCCGGTCTCCGACAGTGTCAGGAGCGTCACCGCTCGTCTCGGCGACCCCAGAAACTGTGGATTTGATGCCGATTTTGGCCGTTTTTGACCGTTTTCACGCGGGGACCCCCGCGTACCCCCACCCCCGGGGGCGCCAGGGGGGCCCGACCCCCGCAGTGTTTGTCGCCAGGCCGCAAGGTGTATGCATGCCGAGTTTCGTGCCGATCGCTCAAGGCGTTGAGGAGCCTATGCGAAACATACATACATACGCTCTTCTTTATATATATATAGATAAGATAAATGGGAAGTCCCTGCATAGAAGATTATCACAGATCCTATACTGCCATAAAATCATGGAACCAGACAGATTATCCAGCTAAATATTCAACAACTGCATTCTTAAAAATAATTTCATTTGAGTTTCAATTTCTATTTTAGCATCTTCAAACATACGCTTACTGCTGACTTTTTAAAATTAAAGAGCTATTAACACTAGTGCTTATCTAATGGACAACTGCTTACTTCAAGTGACAAGACTCTTCCATCCTTAAGCTTCTCATCCACACTGTTCCTTCTTTTCAGCAGTTGATCCCTTTCCTTCTGCAGAGCTTGAACCTCTTCCAGAATTTTTCCTTGTTCATCGCTGGGGCTGCTCTGAAGCTTG
The DNA here is from genome assembly GCA_029204185.1 of Lerista edwardsae. NCBI lineage: Eukaryota > Metazoa > Chordata > Lepidosauria > Squamata > Scincidae > Lerista > Lerista edwardsae. Next base: position 10,393 of record JAJKFI010014216.1, read on the forward strand.
ATATTTTTGTCACACAATTCCTGATCCAGCATAGTCAGACGATTAGATAATCTCAAGCTGTCTTTATTGAGAGCCTAAAAAGCCACAAATTAAAATAAATTTCATCAAGTTGAATATTATCCATCCAAATAGAAAACACACCCCAACATGTAAACATTCACAAGGCTCACTGAAGAATAGTAATCATTATAAGGATTGCACTATTTGACTATTAAGAATGAAACAGCAAATAAGGGTGCAATCCTAGCCAACACTCCAGCACCGGGGTAAGGGCAATGTAGTTCTGAGGCAAGGTAAGAAACATTTCCTTACTTTGAGGAGGCCTCCACGACTGCACCCCAACTGCAGGATGGAGCATACGCCCCATTGGCACTGCCATGTCAGTGCTGGCAAGTTGGTTAGGATTGTGCCCTAAGTTAATTATTACAAATAATGAACAAAACATCCGATTATACATTTCAGAAAGCAGTCAATTTTCAGAAAATAATTCTGCAGTTCCTCTCCAATCCATAAGGTTAGTAAGCCTAACTCCCTCTTCCATAAACAGAAGGCACTTCTATTCACAAAAGGACATGTGTGATTTTTTTCCCATCAACCCTCTGCACCTCATACAAATCTTGTTCCACAGGATCCCCCTGAGTGGATTTTTAAGAGTTTGCTTCCACTTGAACTCCTTGAAAAATCAGTCCCCTTACACAGAGTCACCCCAGGGCACCTTTTGTGGAGGCAAGAGAAAGAATGAGGCAGGTATACTCAGCAGGGTGGGGTGGAGTGTCTATTCTCACTCACCCAGTAAGAAAAATGCAAGAGTGAAGTTCCCAACCAATCAGGGTGGCCAGGAAGCAAGACATTTTGCCATCAGAAAAGGCTCCAGATTGGCTCAACATGCTCAGCCAACAGGGAAGGAGAATCAATAGTATGGAATAAATCAAAGAGCAAGGAGAGTTGAGGCAAGGCTTTCTGGTGCAACACTGCCACTGCATGCAAAGGTAAATAAGGAGCCGCTGGTAGTAGATGCAAGGCAGAGGAGCACAGCAGATGTGGGAGTGGTGGCAACAGCTTGTCGTAATAGGCTGGAGGATGGACAGGGGTGCACAAAGCTATCCCCCTCTTGTGCCAGTGGCAGTCACATGAGAGACTATGGGATACACTGGAGGGACAGTTGCATGATTGCGACAGATTTGTGGGGTTACAACTAGGATTGACAGTGCTTGAACAGCAGCACTACTACATTTCAATTAAGATAAAAACAGAGCACCTGACTGGATCTCAGTTTTTTAATTTCCAAATGACTCTTCTCTTGGATTAGTGTTTCCTTCTTGGAAATAATGGCTTCTCTTCTCTTTAAATCTTCCTCCAGATTAGCCAGTTCTTGACGCTGATGCAAAACCTTCTCTAGTTCTTCATCTAACCATTTCTTTTTCTCTTCTAATTTCTGCATTCAAAAGGAAGAGCTCTATAAATTTAGTTTTTATTCAAAACTATGTCATCAGCTAAATTTTTAGTATTCATCATGACTAGTTTCATCATGTAACAACAATATATCTTCAACAATATATAGTGACAACAATATATCTTCAACCATTTTCAACAATTTTCTTTTTATCCTACATGAAAAACGGCAGTGGTTTAATAATCGAGTTCTAAGATTTAAGCAAAGTTTGAGAGGTTCATGATAATGGAAACAATTACTGGATGTCAGTTGACTGAAGTTTGAGTAAACTGATTTTTAGTTACTTAATTAACAATTGATTTAATTCAATTTAATTATATCAAGAGGTTGGAAAACCTGAGTAAGAGCCCAGCATTTGTGAAGGCCTGAAGAGGACTGTTTCTTTTATAAGTGATATATGTAATTTATCCACAAGTTTGGTATAAAGACAAAAAATAAACCTTTGCATTAAATCTGATATATGGACAATGGAGACAGCATATCTGTGTTGTTTGCACGGCAGTGCTACACACTTAAAATACATGTTGGAAGTTCCTAGTTTACTGACCTATTAACTAGGGAAAACTGTAACATGCAGCTAAAAACCTAGCTTTATTAATAAAGTTTGATATCTATATTTTTGTCTGAGTAAAGCATTTTCTTTACGCTTTACAAAGTTTCTACATTTTCAGTTAAAAGTTGCAGCCCTGAACCCATCCAGTAGACAAGCACTTTTGTTACAAGGAAAAACAGTAGCAGTAACAGCTTTACAAAATGTACTAGGTACCTGCAGTTGTCGTGGAGTTTCAGATGAATTTTGCCTCTTAAATGCAGCGATTTCTTCATCCTTTAGTTTTAGAATCTTTTCTTGCTGTTCTGTCTTTTGCTGAAGTTCCTATAAGTAAAGGGACCATTTTTCTAGAGCTCTTCATACATGTACATGTGCACAAAATGAAGAATTTCAGGTCTGAGAGTGAAAACTTAAATGACAGAATATATTTCTTACTGGCAGAATATACTAGAATAAAACATATCAGATAATTAGAGACTGAATAACATTTTTAAATCAAACACACACATACACACACTTTCCCAACAAAACTACAAAAATGGGCTAGAGCAGGGGTCTCCAAACTTTTCAGTATGAGGGCCACATTGTATATTTCACCCATATTTACAGGTAAAAAAAATCAGTTTTATAAATGAATGAAATGTAAATGAATGAATAAGTTTTACTTAGATTTATTTTGTAATTGGCATGATATGATTCAGAACAAAAAAATGTGACCATTACAAAGAAACAATGCCTTGCTTAAAATAAGAGATATTACATGTAAAACATTGTAAAAATGTGAAACATTGACAAATACTCTGACAAATGCTGTGGCTGGATAAGATGTTGTGACAGTTTGAAGATCTCTGGGCTAGAGCACCTTTGCTACAAGAAAGCGTTATGATATTGGGGTAGGGGGCTTTTTAATTTTTTTAAAAAAAGATAGCTGATAAGGGGTTATGAATTAAGGTTCATAAAAATTATGAATGTTCTCAAAAATCTAGAGAGATAATCCCCGCCCAAAAAAACCTAGACCCCCAAGCCATCTCATGAAACTAATTGGCAAGAGATTCAGAATAAACAAAAGTAATTCTTTACACAGTGCGTAATTAACTTTATGGAATTTGCTTCCACAAGCTGCTATGATTACCACTATCATCAATTGCTTTAAAGGGGAAGCCAACAAAATTAATGGAGGATTATGAAATAGTTACTAGTCATGATGAAACCTCTAGGTTCATAGGCAGTATGCCCCATATCACTTGCAAGGAAGCAACCTCAAGCCTCAAGATGAAGACATTCAGTGTGGCCACTGTGGTAAACAGATGCTCAATGAGATGGACTTTTTGATCTGATCCAGGAGTGCTCTTATATTATCCTGATGCAATACCTAGTTATGCTGAATATCTATATCTCACTTCAGAGACTTCAAAGCACTTCACATACATTATCTCAGGAATCTCCACACCCACCCACCCATAAAAGATAAATCTGTATTGCTTTCATACTGAAAATGAAGGCACTGAAGCCAAGAGGTAATGATTTGGGTAGGCTTAACCTATAATGAAATTTATGTGATGAAACCTTCATCACTTAACCTGTGATGTAATCTGAACCAGAAGTTTAGCCATAACCCTACATAGCTCCTTGCTGACTTTAATCTTCCATGATACCCAAAAATTACATCCCATAGGAAACAGAAAAAAAAAAACCTTGTGATTATATCCTTGTTGGGTGGATATACAGAAATGAAGTTTCTTGCCTTGATTTGCTGTTGACCCTGCTGAATTTCTGCCTCCAAGTATTTCTTTTTTTCAGTCTCCTCTTGCAATCGTTTCTGCAATTGGGCTTGCTGATTTTTCATGCGGCTGACATTGTGTCCCAGTTCTGTTACACGTTTCTCATTCTGGGTGGATAATGATGCTAACTTCTTCGTGTCATGCTGTTTCCTCTGTAAGGCCTGAAGTCATATAGCATATGTACGTCTACCACTGATATTGCTCAACTGTGTTGTACTATTATTTATTGTTGTGACTTAGTTTTACAATTGTAGTTTGTTTTGTTTAATTTTTTTGTTTACTCAAGGCAGTTCATGTATAGAATAAAACATACAGCTTTTCAGCAGCAATCCTACTATAAATGGTATTATAAAGAGATTGACAGAATGTCAATGTAAAGAAAGTAAACATGTCTTTGGGGCAGAGTGTAATGGAAATATTACACTATACAGTACTGCAAAACAGTCAACAACGTTTACAGATTTTTGGCACAGAATTTGTTATTTGAGCTGTTTGGAGAGAAGTTTGTAAATAGATATAAAAGGTGTTTCTGGTAATTTTGCATAAATACCCAATCTGTGCTACAGAAGCACAACAAGCAATATATGTACCACTAAAGTGCAGGATAGGCAGGTAAAACCTTAGTCTGTTGTGAAAAGGCCATATTTTGAAAGATAATTAAAGCCTAGGTATTAAGATGAATATGAATTGGGAATCCTGTAACTACAAATCTCGCAAAACCTTATGAAAATTAAACACATGCACGCATTTTATGTGTATAGATGCACGCTTTTCTGAGCCAGATCTTTAAAGATAGGTACATTTCCTTGGCAAACAAATGCAAGCACAATGCTACTTAGCATTTATAGAGCACTTTAACATTCAAAGCACTTCACATGCATTTTATAGCTGCAGTACTTACCACAAATCTGCAAAGTAGATCAGTATTAATATCTCCACATTGCAGGTAGAGAACTTTTCTAGGTCCACTAACAGCCCAATCCTAACCAACTTTCCAGCACAGATGCAGCTATGA
>JAJKFI010014217.1:0-15194 GCA_029204185.1 Lerista edwardsae
GTTCAAATGTATGGTAGCGCAAGATTTCTCATTTTCACCAAAAAAAAAGATTTGCTTTAAAAAAAAGTACAAAATAAGGAACATATTTGCTGTACTTCAGTCGTGTGTTTTAGGATGCTTGCATTTAGGCAGGAGAAATATTTAATATCTAACATCTAAAATGCAACACTAAAGAGTCCAGTCCACATTCATTTGCAAAACTTTCACGATTCAACCGCATAACAGGTAAACAAATACAGTTAAGAAAATTTTTTCCATCTCAACATAGCTTAAGATACACCAGCTGTTTAGAAATAAAGCATTTTAGACCTATCAACATGACGAAAGGGAATGATACTAAAGTATGTTCACAAGCAATCTTGTAACATGATAGACTGATGAGTAAGGTTTCCCCTTAAGAATCACACCAGTAGAAACAGATGTTGTCTATCAACAGATAGAAACTATATAACAGGTTATAATACAGATTTTTTTTTCAAAAGCAACTAAATTCAAAATTCAAAAGCAATTTAAATATTTTTAAGTGCACATTTGATGCTCCGAAGTGGCAAAATCCTCAAAAATGACTATCAGTATTACACAACTGAATGCCACTATATAACTCTGCACATCTCTCATGTTCTTGACACATAAATGCTTAAAATTGTGGCCTTAGCCTCTCTTCTCAAAAACCACAATACAAGCAAAATAATAGAAGCTGTCCATTCTTCAGGTGACAAGGGCTTTAAATATTCAAATACTTCATACTTCTCAATAAAATGTATCACAGCAGTACTTCAGTGTGGCTGCAAAACGACTTAGTATATCTGTTTGAAACTAAGAAGCCATTATGAAGGAGGAAGGAGCATCTCTGAGTTTATTTAATAATGGTCAGGGTTAATAATGGTCCCACTAGCCTGGATAGAGGAAGGCAATATAGGGGGAAATTTTCTGTTTATTGGAAGATATGTTTGTAAATCTGCGTGTTGGTTCACATACTGGGGGCAAGAAGTGAGTAAGAGCCCGATCCTAACCCCCTCAGCACTGGTGGTACACTTGTACCGCTGGCACCGGTGTTGTAAAAGTGCAGTAAGGCATTTTTAGTGCTGGTGGTATGATCATACCACTGTTGGGCCAGCATCAGTAGGTGCTTGTCCCCAGCGCCAGGAAGACCCAGCATGGAGCAGCCTGGCAGTAACCGCTGGTGGTGATGTGCTCTTTTGGGCCAGGGGGAGGGTGGGGCGGGATGAAAGGGGGGGGGGTGGGACCAGTGATGGCCTCCACCACCATATTCTATCCTCCATGTCATGACGTGCAGCCTGACATAGAGGTTCTCAAGTCTGTGCCAGCAAAATGACGCAGACATGAGGAGGACCCTTACCTGGGGGAGCCTCCAATAGCTGCCATGACTCCTGTTGGATATAGTGGTAGCCATTTAGGCACTGTTGCTTCTACAGGAGCCGGGCAGTTTGGGATTAGGTTATGATCCTATAGCTTACTTCTGATCCCTTAACATTTATTCCTTCTGCACTAGCCTAAACAAGATAATGTTCTGAACTAATGGCCATTTAGAGTACATAGACATCCTCTATGCACCAGTATATTGCTTTTACTGCCCTTAAAAGCAGTAACTAAATAAACTGACTAGCATCAGTGCACCTACATCAATGTGAATGATCATTGAATTAGTTCCAGGACACAGTAATTTAACTGGAGGTAATACAAGTCATACACTTGGCTCTGACAATTATTTCAGAATTTTTCTGCCAAGGATGCTATTCACAAAGAAAGCCAGCTTCATCAACATTTCTAACTACAGTCCCAATGTCACTTTTAATAATGGCCTCAAACAATATTTACATATATTCAGAACTTAATAGGCTATTAGTTTTCAATAATCAACAAGAAAACCTTCCTTGCCAATGTAATATTAATTTCTTGCTCAGAAAAAGATGGTAACAATGCTGTTTTTTGGAGGATTTAACAGCTTGGTCAGCACCAAAAGTAATAAATTTCAGTATAAATGTGCATGAACAGTTAAAAGAATATTCCCATGATGAGACAGTTCATTTTTTGTGACCATGCTCACAAGATAAAACTGTAATGTATAAAACTTATCTATCACTGATGCAGTCAGCAGCACTTCCAGTAATTGTGGTGGCAGTTTTTCCATCTGCACGATCACAAGAAGTGACTGTGATTGTTCAGGTTACAGATTATCTTTGTCCACCTAAATATGTATTCAGGATTGGTCATGTAGACAAGAATGCATTCTGTGAACCAACCCAAAGATTCTTTGCACCATAGGAGTGAAGAAAGCATTTAAAATGACATGGAATAAAAATCCAAGATCATTCTAAAAATTAAGGTATCCAATTTTTAAAAGTTAAGGGTAAAAAAATCCCTTGGTATAATTCACTGTGCCCATCAAAGATTTATATATAAGCACAATACATACTCTGCAATGGAAAGTACAACAACTAGAAAGAAATGAACACCATAGCTCCCTGAAATAAAATGGAATGAATTATTCAACAGCTTTCAAAATATTACAGGGAGGATTATCTATTATAGTCATTAGATTTTCTAGACATTTCAATGGAATCTGCGGGAACAGAATTTACACCAACCGCAAGACTTGAGCGCCTTGATGAAAGCTCAGAAGCAGGGATATGGCGTAATTCTTTGCGAGAAAGTTTTACTGGGGTTACTACTCCTTGAAGCTGTGTGCCATTGTCTTTCGTCTGAGAATGACATAATACTTGTGGATGAAATTTTGCAGGTTGCTGTACTTTCCCTGCTCGCTCTTCTTGACTACTGGATAAACACCAAGTGTTAGGTATCAGTTCTGCAAGTTCCTCAATTTTTTGTGAATTCTGATGTGCTCCTAAACCACCCACATAGTGGTCAGTCTCTTTTAATTTCCCTGATAATTTGGATGTCCTTTTGAGTTCTTCTGAATTGACACTTATTGGCTCTTGGTTCAGAATCCCATCACCGGAATAGTTACCTAAAAGAAATTCAAAAGAAGCAGTTGGCTTAAATGTTTCATTCTGTGGTCATCATTATGCTTTTTCTACTATTGTAAAGAGTTTTACAGCCCAGTCCTATTGCCTCATAGCCAATAGCTGGCTCAGGTTTGAGGAGACCCATTGCAAAGTGAGAGGGAGGGGATCTGCCCCTCCCACTGGATACAGCGCAACTGCTTTCGGTGCAGTTGCATCAGCGGGGGGTGGGGAGGATAGAATTGGGCTATTGACAGCTTAACCATTTTATATCACTGTAAAGTGCCCCAAGTAGATCTGCAAGAATGAACATTATATGCATAAAAGTATTGTTCAATTTTAGAATTTAGCGACCAAATTATCTAATGAAGAAAATGTTAACGGGCTTACAAATGCACTAGGCAACATCAGCCAGCACTTCTTTAGCAAAGGAACAAAATGTTTTATTTGAAGACTGTTCTAGTGTAAAGATCCCAAATTCATTCTGTACTGACTGTGTGTCTAAAAGCATTAGGAGAATCTTACTGTGTCATTCTACTATAATTAAGCCCAAATATACCCAACAAATGAATACGTATACTTCCCCCATCTCCATCCTAATTCCTCCTCGGCAATCTCCCCTGCATCTGTTTTCAGACCATAAGCTGTATGGTCCCACTTCTGTTCATTGAGCATCATGCACTGTGATGGTGCAAAACCCCTCTTCCCAATTATGCTAAAGGAAAATTGTACTACCAATCAGAATAGCATTTTAAGTGTATTTGTGCATGAATTCTAATATTAAATACTCATCCATTTACTTTGTTTTGGAGGATGGTATATTGCTTCTCCAACTAGATCCTTTAATTTCTTCTTCAATTCTCTGCTGGTTTTCTTATAGAAAAACAGGTCTCTTTCCAGTTGTTGGACTTTCCTTTCATATGCTCTAAGGGTTTCTGCAACACTTTCACTGTCTTGTTCTAAGAAAGTTAAGTCTAATGTTAGATTCAGACTGGTTTCATTTTAGTTTTACAGCTTGAACAAAATACAGAACAGCAGACAGTGTTTTCTGTACTTCACTTGCAATTTGTCTCAACATTTTTTGAGAGTAAAGTGTAGCACTTAAATGTATAATTAACAAATCCTGCTGTGGGGGAATTGCCCCAGAGAAATGAATTCATTCATGGAGATGAAAACAGAGATAAGTTTTTGTGGAGGGCAAAGCAGAGAGAGAAGCCCACTGAAGCTGTGAGAACAAGAGAAACGAATGATTATTTTTCTGGTAATGTTTAGGGTAGGAGGTTGTCCTGCACTCTACTCATAAAACACATCACCACTTGAATGGAGCCAACAGTTAAGTCTAAGATGACCTTTTCAATCAATAGGAGTAAAAATATTAAATCTGAAAATAGAATAACCAAAATACATTTTGCAAAATACATACAGTAATCAAAATACAGTAATCAAACTCTTGCTGATTATAGCCATGTTGCATCAAATCCAATGCCTGCTTATCCAAACTTTTGTTTGATGGCCTGAATCCAGTAGTCACTTCTGGGATTGGAGATGAACTCCTGAGACTATGTATCATTTGATGGAACGCTGGGAGCGATTCTGGAACAACTGAAGCGATGTTTTCTATTTTATAGGACAGCGGCTTCCAAACTGGAGACAGCTACAGTGGGGAAATTTCCCCCGGCGCAACCAGCACTTCATTTACACCAGGGAAGGTGCAAAAGATCCCTACTACAGCTCCCAGGGGTGTTTACAGTCAGCCGCACAAGTGCAGTATGCCAGGCACATGGCTTGCTGGGGTGGCAGATCCTGGAAGCATCTGGCCATGAAGACCCCTGGGAGCTGTAGTAAGGGTCTTTTGCGCCTTCCCTGGCAGAAGGCAAGCTGCTGCTTATGCCAGGAAAAGAAAAGGGAGGCACTAGAGCCGGCCCACAGGCCGAAGTTTGGAGCCCCCTCTTATAGTACTATAAAATAAATATATGACCCTAACATTTCAAACGTAGTGACACATTTCATAGCAGTGACTATAATTTCAAGGTTCACTACAACAAATCAAAAAGCCAACTACCTTTGCAGTGAAGTAGTATTAATTGCATCTTTTGCTCATGTTCTTTTTGTTGGGAGGTCAGACGCCTATCACACTGAAGCATGAGATGTTCAAGTGCCAATTCTAGTTCTCTTACTATATTTTCTTGTTCGACTGCCCTCATTCCCAATTCTTCATTCTGCAGCTGCAATTTACGTTCAGTTTCACGGAGGCCGACAACCTAAGAAAGAAAAAGTGTTTACTTTTTACTGAAGGATCAGCATGAAGAGCTAAGGAAAGCTTATTTTGTACCCTTCATAACTTATAAGACTCATGCCACACACTTGAGATGATTTAGATGCAATAGTCTAATCCGATGGTTCTCAAAAGGGTTGGTCACCAGAGCCGTTTCCACTCCTAAATGGTGTCGGGGAGGCCCAGGGTTCTGAGAGGCACATATTGAGAAATACTGGTCTAATCTACATGCAGTAGGAAAAATTGCAATACATTCTATAAATACTACAGGATTCTATAGTTCTCAAAACTGACAACAAATAAGAATGCTTTGACATGTTTTATTTCAAGATACAGTATTTCAGCAATGGATACCCATCACATAGTTAGGAAAGTAATCTTTTAACTGATAACTCATGTACTTAGAACAATGGAGCACATGTTCCACAAATTAGAGAGTTTGGCTTGGTGTGAAGAAACAAGAATAAAGATCCCTCATACTCAGCATCTGCTTCAATTTGCAAAATGTAGTTGGCATTGACAATGGTTTCTCCCTAATTTCCAGTATCATTTTTCAAGTATCATTGGTCGTCTGAGGAAGAGGACCAGATGGAGATGGATGTTTCAGATTCTGGTGTTGCTGCTGCTGTTTTCAAAGGGAAGAGAGTGAGGGGATGCTGCTGGTGTTCATCCAACCAGAGGTAACATTGACACACTAGTACTTGGTACTGACTGAACCACTAATGTTGATGCAATTATTGCCACTGTGCCGCCCAGTTACGTCCCTGGAATGCCTCTGTAATGCCCTCGCGGAGGCCCTGCGCCAAGTGAGCGATGCCAGCACTTGACTGGCACACAGCCAGTGCTGCTGACGTGCTTTATGGCACGTTTGGCCAGCGCAAGAACGCAGCGCTGGCGCTAAGGGGGGTATCAGATTGCGCTGTTAATCAGTTCTGGATCAGCAATAGCAAAGGTAATTTGTGACAAAGGTAGCTTGAAAAAACAAAGCAGAACATAAGTACATTCTCCACAATTCACTCTTATCATAATAAGAAATAGGAAAATAATCAGGCAGCCATTTTTGTTAGCAAAAAAGAAAGCACAGAATCTGCTTCACTCTGTATTATTCTAATGACAAACCTTATTGAAGTATTTTAAGAGAATTGCTCGCAGTTCATGAGCAGACAAGGAAACCAACTTTCCCATCATATTGGCCTCATTTTGAGTGAAGATTTGAGAGGAGGCCCTGAGAGAGTTCTGGTGATTTTGGATACTTTCATTCTTGTAAGCAATGGCAGCCTCCAAGGCTTCAATTCCTTCTTCTAGCTGAAATAGAACATGTTCTTCCTGAAAAGAAAGCGAAGACTATGAAATCAGTTAGGATTAGCAAAAGTCCACAAAAGGATTAATGATATTATCAGAATTCACATTCCAAGCCAAACAATTATAGACTTTTGCAATTTCCAATTATCACCTGTAACGTAAACTAATGATGCAAACCCCTCCCCCATTCTTCTCTGGTTTGGACTTTAAATTTGAGCTGCAGAAGAACTCCTCCATGCAACCATTCTCATGTCCAAATCTTACAGAGTTTGAATGGAATGGAATGGAATTCCTGTTCCAGGAATGGAACAGAGTCACCATAGAATAGAGTCACTATCTGTAGTCTGGAATTGAATTACAAGCCACAAACCACCATCTGATTTATCCAAAACAGTACCTAAAGCTGTTGGTAGCTATTTTAAAAAGGAAACTGATAGTGAACAGAGAAGGGAAGGAAAATCTGCACTCCACTGCCTTTTCTTCCTTAAAGTGATGAAACAACAGGTATAAGTACAAAGCGAGAGACATCACTGCTCTCTTTATTCTATCTAAAGAAGTAGTAATTACCAGGGTAGAAGATCCTATTAATTTTATGGCTTTCAATGTGCATGGTATGGTGGTGACCAGTGATGTCATCTGGTAATGAAGAACGGGAATGCTGGGCGGGACTTACGCGTGATTGGCAGCCGGTCTGTTCCACGGCTGCCGTGGCCTGGGGGGGGCTGCCCCCCGGTTGGCGTGCCCCACCGCTGCTCACCCAGGCACCTGGCACGCCCCCCACCCATCCCCCCCCCGGCGAGCAGGTGCCCCGCTAAGGCCAGGGCAGCCGCGGAATAGAATGGACAGGCAGCCAATCACGCGTAAGTCCCGCACAGCATTCCCGTTCTTCATTACCAGATGACATCACTGGTGGTGACATGGCAGATATTTCCAGGCTACCTACTGCAAACTTTGGAAAAGCCTGTACACAAAATCTGAAACAGGGACAGCCAAGTCAGATGCTAGCTGAAGCTCACAGGCTCCCCTGCTGCCTGACACACATACATGGTGCTGGCCAGGCAAATATGCCAGGCAAATTCATAGGGTCTCACTCCTTGCCTGGAGCCTTGGTTCAAGCTACACAGAACAAAAACTCAAGCTACAGTCTCAAGCCACAGCTGTAACTCCTGGTGTCTTGCTGCTGCTTCTCTCTCTTCCACTCTTCCCTCCTCCCTTGCTACTGCATAACCCCTGTCCCTACTGAGTAAATCAACATTAAGAATATTTAATATACTGCTTTTCAACAAAAAAAGTAAGAAGTGGTTTACAGAGAAAAACCAAACAACTAAATTTAAGATGCTACATCCCCATCCTTTCTTCGCTTTTTCATTTTGCACCATAGCTTCTCTTTCTCTCTCCCATCCTTCCCTACCAGCCTAGAAACCACTGATATTTAGGGTCTATACGGGTGCACGAGCATGTACGCAAATATGCTTTGTATTCTTGGTTGTTATATTTTAATCACCACAATATGTTGTTACACAATACCCTTGCCTTTCTCCCAGTTTCATACCAGTCCATTGATTTGTGCCATGTATACTGCACTCAGCCCTTCATATATAGCCAGCTTCCCATGTGTGTACACATTACATATGTCTTACTGCTCACCTGACAACATCACCAGCCAAGTCCTGAAATCATTCATGCAACATACAGCTGCAGCACAAGCCATTTTGTTACCACTCTCCTCATCAAAGGCCCCAGATAGACTAGGAAAAGAGAATGGAGTGATCATGGAGGACAGTCCACCCTCCATACTTTCAGGGTGCTAAAATGGGATCATCCTCCAATCACTCCAGAAGGAGCATATGTGCAACCCAAGTACATGCATGCACACAAGTGCTGGGGGACCAGAACTCTGATTGGTTCAACCCTAAACTCTGGCACCATTATTGGTTCAGAATCAAGCATACTATTTATTTCACACTAGCTTTTTGTTACCCGGCGTTGCCCGGGTAACAAAATGATCTTCCACAGTTTATGCATTTTGCACCCCTTCTTGCCCCCCCACGCCGACGGGGGCCGAACCCGGACTCCAACTGCGTCGGGAGCGTCACTGGTCGCCTCGGCGACTCCGGAAACTATGGACTCGATGCCAATTTCACCCGTTTTTGGCCGTCTTCACTTCAGGCCCCCTATGCACCCCCACCCCCGGGGGCGCTAGGGTGGCCTGACCCCTGGAGTGTCTGCCGCCAGGCCGCAAGGCACGCGCATGCCGAGTTTGGTGTGCGTCGCTCCAGGTGTTCCAGCAGCGCATGGCGGACGTTGTGTCTTGCACCCCTTCTCGCATCCCATGCTGAGGGGGGTGAACTGGACTCCGACGGTGTCGGGAGCATCGCCGCTTGTCCCAGCAACCCCGGAAACTGGATTCGACGCCGATTTCGGCCATTTTCGACCATTTTCATGTGGGGACCCCCGTGTACCCCCACCCCCGGGGGCGCTAGGGGGTCTGACCCCTGCAGTGTTTGTCGTCAGGCCGCAAGGTGTATGCGTGCCAAGTTTTGTGCCGATCGGTCCAGGCGTTCCAGCAGGGCATGGCAGACGTTTTGTTTCACACCCCTTCTTGCACCCCACGCCAAGGGGGGGGGCGAACCCAGACTCCAACGGCATCGGGAGCATCGCCGCTCATCCCGGCGACCCCGGAAACTATGGATTTGACACCGATTTTGGCCATTTTCGACCGTTTTCATGTGGGGACCCCCGCGTACCCCACCCCCGGGGGCGCTAGGGGGGGCCCGACCCCCGCAGTGTTTGTGGCCAGGCTGCTAGGCTTCTGCATGCCGAGTCTGGCGCCAATCGGTCCAGGCGTTCCAGCAGGGCATGGCGGACGTTGTGTTTCGCACCCCTTCTGGCCCCCCACGTCGAGGGGGGGCCAAACCCAGACTCCCACAGCATCGGGAGCGGCACCGCTCATCTCGGCGACCCCAGAAACTGTGGATTTGATGCCGATTTTGGCCATCTTCATGCGGGGACCCCAGCGTACCCCCACCCCGGAGGTGCTGGGGGGCCCCACCCCCCGCAGTGTTTGTGGCCAGGGCGCAAGGCTTCCGCATGCCGAATTTGGTGCCAATTGGTCCAGGCGTTCAAGCAGGGCATGGTGGATGTTGTGTTTTGCACCCCTTCTCGCCCCCCACGCCAGGGGGGGGGCTGAACCCGGTCTCCGACAGTGTCAGGAGCGTCACCGCTCGTCTCGGCGACCCCAGAAACTGTGGATTTGATGCCGATTTTGGCCGTTTTTGACCGTTTTCACGCGGGGACCCCCGCGTACCCCCACCCCCGGGGGCGCCAGGGGGGCCCGACCCCCGCAGTGTTTGTCGCCAGGCCGCAAGGTGTATGCATGCCGAGTTTCGTGCCGATCGCTCAAGGCGTTGAGGAGCCTATGCGAAACATACATACATACGCTCTTCTTTATATATATATAGATAAGATAAATGGGAAGTCCCTGCATAGAAGATTATCACAGATCCTATACTGCCATAAAATCATGGAACCAGACAGATTATCCAGCTAAATATTCAACAACTGCATTCTTAAAAATAATTTCATTTGAGTTTCAATTTCTATTTTAGCATCTTCAAACATACGCTTACTGCTGACTTTTTAAAATTAAAGAGCTATTAACACTAGTGCTTATCTAATGGACAACTGCTTACTTCAAGTGACAAGACTCTTCCATCCTTAAGCTTCTCATCCACACTGTTCCTTCTTTTCAGCAGTTGATCCCTTTCCTTCTGCAGAGCTTGAACCTCTTCCAGAATTTTTCCTTGTTCATCGCTGGGGCTGCTCTGAAGCTTGATATTTTTGTCACACAATTCCTGATCCAGCATAGTCAGACGATTAGATAATCTCAAGCTGTCTTTATTGAGAGCCTAAAAAGCCACAAATTAAAATAAATTTCATCAAGTTGAATATTATCCATCCAAATAGAAAACACACCCCAACATGTAAACATTCACAAGGCTCACTGAAGAATAGTAATCATTATAAGGATTGCACTATTTGACTATTAAGAATGAAACAGCAAATAAGGGTGCAATCCTAGCCAACACTCCAGCACCGGGGTAAGGGCAATGTAGTTCTGAGGCAAGGTAAGAAACATTTCCTTACTTTGAGGAGGCCTCCACGACTGCACCCCAACTGCAGGATGGAGCATACGCCCCATTGGCACTGCCATGTCAGTGCTGGCAAGTTGGTTAGGATTGTGCCCTAAGTTAATTATTACAAATAATGAACAAAACATCCGATTATACATTTCAGAAAGCAGTCAATTTTCAGAAAATAATTCTGCAGTTCCTCTCCAATCCATAAGGTTAGTAAGCCTAACTCCCTCTTCCATAAACAGAAGGCACTTCTATTCACAAAAGGACATGTGTGATTTTTTTCCCATCAACCCTCTGCACCTCATACAAATCTTGTTCCACAGGATCCCCCTGAGTGGATTTTTAAGAGTTTGCTTCCACTTGAACTCCTTGAAAAATCAGTCCCCTTACACAGAGTCACCCCAGGGCACCTTTTGTGGAGGCAAGAGAAAGAATGAGGCAGGTATACTCAGCAGGGTGGGGTGGAGTGTCTATTCTCACTCACCCAGTAAGAAAAATGCAAGAGTGAAGTTCCCAACCAATCAGGGTGGCCAGGAAGCAAGACATTTTGCCATCAGAAAAGGCTCCAGATTGGCTCAACATGCTCAGCCAACAGGGAAGGAGAATCAATAGTATGGAATAAATCAAAGAGCAAGGAGAGTTGAGGCAAGGCTTTCTGGTGCAACACTGCCACTGCATGCAAAGGTAAATAAGGAGCCGCTGGTAGTAGATGCAAGGCAGAGGAGCACAGCAGATGTGGGAGTGGTGGCAACAGCTTGTCGTAATAGGCTGGAGGATGGACAGGGGTGCACAAAGCTATCCCCCTCTTGTGCCAGTGGCAGTCACATGAGAGACTATGGGATACACTGGAGGGACAGTTGCATGATTGCGACAGATTTGTGGGGTTACAACTAGGATTGACAGTGCTTGAACAGCAGCACTACTACATTTCAATTAAGATAAAAACAGAGCACCTGACTGGATCTCAGTTTTTTAATTTCCAAATGACTCTTCTCTTGGATTAGTGTTTCCTTCTTGGAAATAATGGCTTCTCTTCTCTTTAAATCTTCCTCCAGATTAGCCAGTTCTTGACGCTGATGCAAAACCTTCTCTAGTTCTTCATCTAACCATTTCTTTTTCTCTTCTAATTTCTGCATTCAAAAGGAAGAGCTCTATAAATTTAGTTTTTATTCAAAACTATGTCATCAGCTAAATTTTTAGTATTCATCATGACTAGTTTCATCATGTAACAACAATATATCTTCAACAATATATAGTGACAACAATATATCTTCAACCATTTTCAACAATTTTCTTTTTATCCTACATGAAAAACGGCAGTGGTTTAATAATCGAGTTCTAAGATTTAAGCAAAGTTTGAGAGGTTCATGATAATGGAAACAATTACTGGATGTCAGTTGACTGAAGTTTGAGTAAACTGATTTTTAGTTACTTAATTAACAATTGATTTAATTCAATTTAATTATATCAAGAGGTTGGAAAACCTGAGTAAGAGCCCAGCATTTGTGAAGGCCTGAAGAGGACTGTTTCTTTTATAAGTGATATATGTAATTTATCCACAAGTTTGGTATAAAGACAAAAAATAAACCTTTGCATTAAATCTGATATATGGACAATGGAGACAGCATATCTGTGTTGTTTGCACGGCAGTGCTACACACTTAAAATACATGTTGGAAGTTCCTAGTTTACTGACCTATTAACTAGGGAAAACTGTAACATGCAGCTAAAAACCTAGCTTTATTAATAAAGTTTGATATCTATATTTTTGTCTGAGTAAAGCATTTTCTTTACGCTTTACAAAGTTTCTACATTTTCAGTTAAAAGTTGCAGCCCTGAACCCATCCAGTAGACAAGCACTTTTGTTACAAGGAAAAACAGTAGCAGTAACAGCTTTACAAAATGTACTAGGTACCTGCAGTTGTCGTGGAGTTTCAGATGAATTTTGCCTCTTAAATGCAGCGATTTCTTCATCCTTTAGTTTTAGAATCTTTTCTTGCTGTTCTGTCTTTTGCTGAAGTTCCTATAAGTAAAGGGACCATTTTTCTAGAGCTCTTCATACATGTACATGTGCACAAAATGAAGAATTTCAGGTCTGAGAGTGAAAACTTAAATGACAGAATATATTTCTTACTGGCAGAATATACTAGAATAAAACATATCAGATAATTAGAGACTGAATAACATTTTTAAATCAAACACACACATACACACACTTTCCCAACAAAACTACAAAAATGGGCTAGAGCAGGGGTCTCCAAACTTTTCAGTATGAGGGCCACATTGTATATTTCACCCATATTTACAGGTAAAAAAAATCAGTTTTATAAATGAATGAAATGTAAATGAATGAATAAGTTTTACTTAGATTTATTTTGTAATTGGCATGATATGATTCAGAACAAAAAAATGTGACCATTACAAAGAAACAATGCCTTGCTTAAAATAAGAGATATTACATGTAAAACATTGTAAAAATGTGAAACATTGACAAATACTCTGACAAATGCTGTGGCTGGATAAGATGTTGTGACAGTTTGAAGATCTCTGGGCTAGAGCACCTTTGCTACAAGAAAGCGTTATGATATTGGGGTAGGGGGCTTTTTAATTTTTTTAAAAAAAGATAGCTGATAAGGGGTTATGAATTAAGGTTCATAAAAATTATGAATGTTCTCAAAAATCTAGAGAGATAATCCCCGCCCAAAAAAACCTAGACCCCCAAGCCATCTCATGAAACTAATTGGCAAGAGATTCAGAATAAACAAAAGTAATTCTTTACACAGTGCGTAATTAACTTTATGGAATTTGCTTCCACAAGCTGCTATGATTACCACTATCATCAATTGCTTTAAAGGGGAAGCCAACAAAATTAATGGAGGATTATGAAATAGTTACTAGTCATGATGAAACCTCTAGGTTCATAGGCAGTATGCCCCATATCACTTGCAAGGAAGCAACCTCAAGCCTCAAGATGAAGACATTCAGTGTGGCCACTGTGGTAAACAGATGCTCAATGAGATGGACTTTTTGATCTGATCCAGGAGTGCTCTTATATTATCCTGATGCAATACCTAGTTATGCTGAATATCTATATCTCACTTCAGAGACTTCAAAGCACTTCACATACATTATCTCAGGAATCTCCACACCCACCCACCCATAAAAGATAAATCTGTATTGCTTTCATACTGAAAATGAAGGCACTGAAGCCAAGAGGTAATGATTTGGGTAGGCTTAACCTATAATGAAATTTATGTGATGAAACCTTCATCACTTAACCTGTGATGTAATCTGAACCAGAAGTTTAGCCATAACCCTACATAGCTCCTTGCTGACTTTAATCTTCCATGATACCCAAAAATTACATCCCATAGGAAACAGAAAAAAAAAAACCTTGTGATTATATCCTTGTTGGGTGGATATACAGAAATGAAGTTTCTTGCCTTGATTTGCTGTTGACCCTGCTGAATTTCTGCCTCCAAGTATTTCTTTTTTTCAGTCTCCTCTTGCAATCGTTTCTGCAATTGGGCTTGCTGATTTTTCATGCGGCTGACATTGTGTCCCAGTTCTGTTACACGTTTCTCATTCTGGGTGGATAATGATGCTAACTTCTTCGTGTCATGCTGTTTCCTCTGTAAGGCCTGAAGTCATATAGCATATGTACGTCTACCACTGATATTGCTCAACTGTGTTGTACTATTATTTATTGTTGTGACTTAGTTTTACAATTGTAGTTTGTTTTGTTTAATTTTTTTGTTTACTCAAGGCAGTTCATGTATAGAATAAAACATACAGCTTTTCAGCAGCAATCCTACTATAAATGGTATTATAAAGAGATTGACAGAATGTCAATGTAAAGAAAGTAAACATGTCTTTGGGGCAGAGTGTAATGGAAATATTACACTATACAGTACTGCAAAACAGTCAACAACGTTTACAGATTTTTGGCACAGAATTTGTTATTTGAGCTGTTTGGAGAGAAGTTTGTAAATAGATATAAAAGGTGTTTCTGGTAATTTTGCATAAATACCCAATCTGTGCTACAGAAGCACAACAAGCAATATATGTACCACTAAAGTGCAGGATAGGCAGGTAAAACCTTAGTCTGTTGTGAAAAGGCCATATTTTGAAAGATAATTAAAGCCTAGGTATTAAGATGAATATGAATTGGGAATCCTGTAACTACAAATCTCGCAAAACCTTATGAAAATTAAACACATGCACGCATTTTATGTGTATAGATGCACGCTTTTCTGAGCCAGATCTTTAAAGATAGGTACATTTCCTTGGCAAACAAATGCAAGCACAATGCTACTTAGCATTTATAGAGCACTTTAACATTCAAAGCACTTCACATGCATTTTATAGCTGCAGTACTTACCACAAATCTGCAAAGTAGATCAGTATTAATATCTCCACATTGCAGGTAGAGAACTTTTCTAGGTCCACTAACAGCCCAATCCTAACCAACTTTCCAGCACAGATGCAGCTATGA
>JAJKFI010014229.1:0-10745 GCA_029204185.1 Lerista edwardsae
CCCCCCCCCCTTCACCTGCAGCGGTCCCAACTCTGTGCCAAGGTTATTCCAGCCCAAAAGACAAAAGACAATGGCGTTCCTATCTAGCCAAGCTTCAGGGTTAATTGTTGGTTTTCTGCAGCAGACCCTTCGGTTCTCTCTCCCCGGCCCTGCCCAACGTTCAAAGCACTGTCACAAGGTCCAAGATAAGAGCATAAGAAGAGCCGCGCCGGATCAGGCCAAAAGCCCATCCTGCCCAGCTTCCTGTATCTCACAGTGGCCCACCAGGTGCCTCAGGGAACACACAAGGCAACAAGATGCCTGCATCCTGTGGCCACTCCCTTGTGTCTGGCATTCTGCCTGCTTCTAACATAAGGATGTTGGACATCATAGCCTATGATGGACTTTTTCTCCAGAAATGTAAGACCAGCAAAAGAGCTCTTCTGGATTGGGCCAAGGCCCATCTAGTCCAGCTTCCTGCCTCTCACAGTGGCCCACCAGATGCCTCAGGGAGCACACAGGACCACAAGATGCCTGCATCTCATTGCCACTTCCCTGTATCTGAGGTAGCTTACTTCTAAAATGAGGTTGCACCACCCATCATGGCCTGTAGCCTGCGATGGGCATTTCCTCCAGAAATCTGTCCAATCCCCTTTGAAAGGCACCTAGGCCAGACACCATCGCCACCTCCTGTGGCAAGGAGCTCCACTGGCTAATAACACTTCTGTTGCCCACTGGCTGTTTTCCGTTCATTGCCCAGTTTTGCATCAAATCTCTTGCTGTCATATTGTGGCTCTTTCATCTCACGTCCCTGCGCTGTTTCCGCCTTCGCAGGTATCCAACTGGTTTGGCAACAAGAGAATCCGGTACAAGAAGAACATCGGGAAGTTCCAGGAAGAGGCCAACCTTTACGCGGCCAAGACGGCGGTGACTGCAGCGCACGCCGTGGCAGCGGCCGTCCAAAACAACCAGACAAACTCGCCCACCACGCCAAACTCCGGTAGGTCCCGCCACCCCCTTCCAATCTCACGTGGTTCCTGCTTTGCAGGTTAAGAGGAGGTCTTTGTTGTCCCCATTATTCCACTGAACGCGCACTCCTAACCTGCAGTTTGGCCGGCACAGGGGCCACCGAAAAGCATGTTTGGACCACTCTCGGCGTCAGGGAAGGTGGCGCACGTCTGTTTTGGAACAGACCTGTGGCCCAGTTTTGGAAAAGCCGCCCCAAATCCCACTTCTCCCCCCATTGAGCAGACTAGAACTGCAGTGTTTGCCCGGAGCACTTCCAAGAATGAATGAGTGAATGTTCGTGAATGTTCTGGCTCTTCCCCCAGGGTGAGTGAGAGGTCAGTTGGTCAGCCTGATTTTTTTTTATTCTTTTAAAGTGTGTGCCCGATATTGATTTTCCTGGAGAAGGAAGTTCTCACTGGAAGGACGAGCTGTCCGAATGATACTGCGGAAGTCGAGGAAATTGTGGTCTTAGGAATCTTTAGGGCTCCTTGGTGATTTCTTGACGGTGATCTAAAAGTGTTAATCAAAAAATGGCCGCTGGAAAAGACAAGTTGCACTGTGCAGTCACAGAAGAGTATTGACTATACTCTTAGGGGGCACCCTGTCCATTTGTGTGAGGCAATGCCAAAACCTAACAAGTGGTTCTCAAACGTACCTGGGTCACGACGTCCCCCCAGCCTCTTCTTCTCAGCCAGGCCGCCTTGAACCTCGTGAAATCGTATGAGATCCAGAACAGCACTGGCCAAAAATTTGTGCGCCGCCATCTTGGACCTCACGAGGTTTCGTGAGATCCAAGATGGCGGTGCTGCAGGAGCAGGCAGGAGGGGCCGACATCCCACGTCACCCATGGGCCTGTGCCGTGACATCCTGTGGCAGCACACCCTTTAGGAACCCTTGAGTTAGAGCGTGCCCTTAGCCTGCGTCCCAGAATCCTTTGCAAGATGGAGAGCTCTGTGGCAGATCAAGAAGCCCTCGAGGGCAGCCACTTACCGCTCTGAAGATTTGCTGTTCTTTTTGTTTCAAAGTATGGACAGGCCACCGGGCTCTCTCAGAAGGTTTTCCTTCTGAAAACGTCCCCGCAACGTGGCGCGTTTACGTACAGGGCTAACTAGAAGACGGTAGCGCCCGGAGAAGCCTCTCTTTGGGGTTTCCGCCGAAACCAGGGCTGTTTAGCTCCCGATGACACACAACCCCAGAGAAGCGTCTTTAAGACGGTAGCACAAGCGACGCTAAGTGACAGAGCGAGTGAGAGTTTGCTCCTTCTGATGAGAGCAAATCAACTTAATTAGCAATTATCAGCCATTTCCATCTTAAGGAGGCATTAAAAGCCCACCCTCTCCTGCAGTATTTAGCGGGCGGCACCTAGAGATTAAGGGCGCCCATGGCAAGGTACGCCCATGGCCCTCCCATAGCTACGCCAATGCTGCCTCTGTTCCTTGTTCTTCCATCCCTACATTTAGAGGTCTTTTTTTGGGGGGGGGGCAGGGAGTGGGTGGGTGTTGTTCTGCCACCCGCTTTGTGATTCAGTCCTTTAACTCTTTCCTTTCCTAGGTTCGTCGGGTTCTTTTAACCTCCCAAATTCGGGGGACATGTTTATGAACTTGCAGAGTCTGAATGGGGATTCTTACCAGGGGTCTCAAGTCGGAGCCAATGTGCAGTCACAGGTAGGAGAAAAAAACGCCCCCTCCCCACCCACCCCCCGCAATTAGGGCTTCTCCAGCAACGTGTGGGCTTGGGGCTTTCATGCAAAGCACAAAAAAAAGAAGGCAAACCCACCAAACCAAGGCCGTCCAACCTCCAATTTTTCCACCTCCTAAAAGTGCTGGCGTCCTGTACCTTTGGGCAGGATTGGGCCGGCGTTAGGAATGCAGCCCACTAGCACCGAAATTCGGCCAGCTTCCCTTCCCTTGTGTCCCCCCCCCCTCCACCAATTTTGCAACGGTTTTTTCAGGATTTGTGAATGCAATTCGGCTCTGGCTTGAGCTCATGGTGTGTGGGGGGTGGGTGCATTGTGGGTGCATTGTGTGGGGTGGGTGCACTATTTGGCTGTCGATTCTCACGCGGCAATGGAAGTGTTTTTTCTTTGGCTGGACCCGCGGAGAGGTGACATTGCGGATACGGATCCGCAGCTAGGTGGAAACCGCGGATACAAGCGTATGCCAGTGTTTGTCAGAACTGCCAACTGCCTTTGATTTGGGGAAGATCGGTACACGCGTGCACACACACACACACACACACACACACACACACACACACACACACACAGAGGGCCTGCTCCCCCTTTTTGTTTTCTCCTTCGGGAATCATTTTGTGTCGAGAGTGATGAGGCTCTTTTTTGTTTCTGAGTGTCTGCCCCTCTCTTGCAGGTGGATACCCTGCGTCATGTTATCAATCAGACGGGAGGATACAGTGATGGCCTGGGAGGAAACTCGCTGTACAGTCCACATAATTTAAATGTGAGTAGCTGCTGGAGAGCTGGCAACAGGGTGGTGGAGTCAGGACTGTGCATGTGTGTGTCTGCCCAACTTGCCTTCCCACGGAAGTAGTGATGTCATGCAGGGGGTACGCGGGGGTACGTGAGTACCGGTTCCTAGGATTACGGCCGGCCCCGCCCATTCGCCCGCCCACTCGTCGACTCCGCCCCCTGCAACGTTTGAATTTCCTGCACGTTTGAGTTGCCTGCACGTTCTCAGAGCCAGGAAGGCAGCGAGCAGAGCCTTGCCTTGCCTTGCCACTGAAAAATGAGCTGCTCTGGGGTTTTGGAACTGTTGGGTCACTTTAACATGATGCCAGGCCTCCTTAACATGTTCTGGGGGTGCTGAGGAATACTGTTGCAACTGTTGGGTCAGTTTAAAATTGTCTGAGGCCTCAAAAAGGGCTTTTTTCACATCACTTCCGGCTTATGAAGTCACTTCCGGTGGGCAGGTCCCAACACGTGCCAATCAAAAGTGAGTACCTGTTCTTAAATCATTTAGATGACACCACTGCACGAAAGGTGATGGAGAATGAGCTTCCCGCATCCTTGACTTTCACAGACCCCTTTGGAATTGGGGGGGGGGGGCTGTGCTCACTGCTGCCACGGCAATCCCCTGCGTCTCCACCTTCCATGTACGGGGTCTCCACCCGATTTGGCGCTAGGAAAGAACTGCTGACCAGACAGGAAAGGGTCCAGCTTGACAATAAGCAAGGAGACAGAAGCTCCTTCTACAAAATTCCGCTGCCCAAGGGAGACCCGGAGACCTCTCCCTCCTCCCCCCCCCCCCGATTTTTTTTTTTTACAGTCTTCCACTTGCCACAAGAGTAAATATTAATGACACCGAATTTGATGGAAGACATTCTGCAGAGAAGGGAGGAGGAGAGAGGGGGGGAAAGTCCCATTAAATACTCAAATCTTTTTCCATTTGAAATGTCAAATCTTTCTTTTGGGGGGTTTATAAATAACTCATAATAACCCACAACAAGCCGTATAAAAAGCCTTTTAGTCGCATTTCTCCCTTTTCTCCCCCCATTTAAGTGTTTTGAAATGCTTCAGAGAATTTGCGATATCCTTATCAACATGATAAAATATGAAACCCTGATTGCCTGCAGCATTTTTCCCGACACGAATTCCATCTCGGCTGATGAGGCCTGATAAGGCCGGGCTGTATTATACAGCGCATAATCTCAAACCACCAGAGTAAGGATTAATTTATTTGGGGTGGGGCAGGGAAGGGGGGGGAGAGGGGAGAAGAGAGAGAGGAGAGAAATGGGAGCTGACAACTTCTCCCCCAGCTGCCAAGCTCGGTAAAAAGATTGTGCGTTTGTTGTGTATAAATTTGGATAAGGAGGGAATGATGTTTACTTCAGATGGAATATCTCCCGATGCTTATCTGTGGGAGAGTTTTCTTCTTGCTCTTAAGTAGATTTTCATATTCCAAAAAAAAGAGAGAGAGAGAGAGAGAGTCTGAAGCAGAAAGCTTCAGTGCGCAGTCCTAACCTGGAGGGGAGGGAGCTGGAATAATTTGCAACCTTAAGAATAACTGGGCCTTAAGAACATCAGAGGAGCCCTGCTGGATTAGGCCAAAGGCCCACCTAGTCCAGCTTCCTGCATCTCACAGTGGCCCACCAGATGCCTCAGGGAGCACACGAGACCACAAGATGCCTGCATCCCGTTGCCACTCCCTTGCACCTGACATGCTGAGGTAGCCTACGTCTAGTGTAAAGAGGTTTCAGCACCCATCATGGCCTATAGCCCATGATGGACTTTTCCTCCAGAAATCTGTCTAACCCCCTTTCGAAGGCACCTAGGCCAGATGCCCTCGCCACCCCCTGTGGCAAGGAGTTCCACAGATGAATTACCCGCTGGGCCAAAAAAAGTATTTGGAGAGGTCCATGCTTTGGACAGGTGCACGGGAGTGGCAACGGGATGCGGGCATCTTGTGGTCTTGTGTGCTCCCTGAGTGGGCACCTGGTGGGCCACTGTGAGATGCAGGAAGCTGGGCTAGGTGGACCTTTGGCCTGATCCAGCATAGGGGGCTCTCCTGATGTTCTTGACCCCACCACTGGTCCGCCACGAGCTGCTCTGCTGCGCTTCCCGGTCTGGGTTTGGGGCCCCGCTGGCCAGGCTCTCACCGCCAGTCGTCTGGCGCGCACCTGTTCCCCGCGTTGGCCGGCTCTGGGTCTCGGAGAGGAGCTCCCCTGCAAAAGGCTGCTGCGTGCTAGGAGCAGCAGGGAGCCGGGCTGGCCTGCTCCAGCGAGCGCTGGCGTGCCTTGCGCCCGTCACTTCCACTCAGCGTCCCCCCGGCTCACCCGGCCCGCGCCTCCCACTTCTTGACTGACATAAAAATATGTAGCGACAAGCTGTCTGCCACGGCAGAAATCTGATCAGACATTGATTTCGGCAATTGCCTCCGTGGGCCCCGGCAGCAGGCAAATGTGTTTCTGAGCGCCGTTATTGCTGATGCAGTTCTAATGCGTTGGGGGGCTCGACGGCGGCCCGAGACACGGGAACGGGGGCCGAGGAGGAAGGAGGGGGGCCGTGGCTGGGGACTCTGTTTGTGGGTAATTGGAAAATAGATCGGAAGAGGGTGCCGGCTTGCTGCCCCCCCCCTTGCGGTTTTGCAGCGGAGCCGAGGTCGTCTCAACTTGTCTTGCAAATGGCTCTGACATCTGCCCGGAAGGGAGACTTTTAAAAATGAAATTAAGATCCAACCGTGTTAGTTTCTCTCTCCCCTCCCTTCCGTCCTTCTCGACCCCCCCTCCCCGCACCCCCGCGTTAGAGGTTTGCTCGGAAGCCCCGGGTCACTGGCTCAGCTCAAGGGCCGCATCAGAGCGGGGCACTGAGCGTTCTTGCGTTGCTCAGCCCTCCGGAAGCGGCAAGGAGCCGTCTCAGAGCAGGGAAAGGAGAGGGCTTTCTTTCAGGGGGACGGACATGACCCAACACCTTCTGACCGCCGCAGGCTCCTCTCTCTGTCTCCTCTCCTTGCCTGAAACTCCTTGGGATGAGATCGGGGGGGGGGGAGAGAGAGAGAGAGGCTGATATTGTGGCCTTCTTCTTATCAGACTCAGACTTAACTCAGACTTAAATGGAGAGTCCCTGACTAAGAACACAATCCTAGCCTGGGGTTAGGCCAGCAAAGTTTGGCCGGCACAAGGGCCACCGTCAAGTATGTTTGGAGCACTTTCTGAGCCAGAGAGGCCGGCACACAGACATGCGCCATCCTCTCTGACTCCGATAGTGGTTCAAACACCACTCCCTTGTATCTGGCGTTCAGAGGTAAATTTCTGAGGTAAAATTCTGAGGTAAATATGAGGTAAATAAAGCAAAGTCTGGCCACCACAAAGGACACCGTCAAGTATGTTTGGACCACGCTTGGAGTCAGAGAGGCCAGCACACAGACGTGCGCCATCCTCCCTGACTCCGAGAGTGCTCCAAACACGCGTTATGGTGGCCCTTGTGCCGGCCATGCTTTGCTGGCCTAACTGTGCCGGCCTCTCCCCAGGTGAGGGTTGCGCTCTGAAAAGTGGACATCAAGTGACACTTTCTGAAGTCCTCCGGGAGGCCTTCTGAGGATTGAAGGTGATCTCAGTTGTGTGTGTGGTTGTTGTTTTTCCCTCCCTCTCCAGGCGAACGGAGGCTGGCAGGATGCGACCACTCCGTCTTCTGTGACCTCCCCGACGGAAGGCCCCGGAAGCGTGCACTCTGATACCTCTAACTAATCTCCCCACAACACTGCGCCACCGATCCCTACCCCGAGCTGCGATGCCTTCCTTTCGCGCATTCACAAAACCCCCAGAAGGAAAGAAGAAAAGGAAAAAAAAAAAAAGGAACAACCGAGGAAGGAAATGTTTTTATTTTTCCTTTTTCTACAAAAACAAAAGCCGACCACAAATGGCTTTGCCGTAGAACCTTGTTGTACCAGAGAACTCGCTAAGTCTGTGGTGTGCGTGTGTGTGTGTGCGTGTGCGTGTGGTTTTTTTTTTTTAAGGTATCCTAATCATTTGTAAATGTACTTTAAATATCACCGAAATGCGCACACTCACACAAGGTTAAGGGGGAAGGAAAAAAAATCAAGCACTTTATCCGACTAGGCCAGGATTTAGAATTGTTTTGTAGCCCTGGAAGTATTTTTTAAAAAAAGGAAAGGAGAAATAATTTATTATCAACCCTCCTCGCCCGCGCGTGGTCTGCCTGTTCCCGGCATCTTGGCCGTCAGGGTAGACGCCGACTGTTCTTCAGAGGTAACCTCAAGTTGCAGAACGAGGGCGCACCCAAAACCGAACTCCTGTCGAGCGCCTGTGTGGACTTCAGACACTGGTTGTGTGTCATCCTTCTGGCTTTGTTTTTTAATCTCCATCTCTCTCAGCTAGAATGGAAGTCGGCTTTGCTGAGTTTAATGGTACGTCAACGGCGGTTGTGTTGACCAAGTGTGTGGTTTAGACACATCCTCCGTCAGTCAACGGTTTTGTGTTGGGTTCCGTGGTGTGAACCGCGCAGCTTCGGCAGTGGGGGGCAGGTCTGGGGGGGTGTCCTGTTATCTTTTCCCTTTTTCGTTTAACTCATTAACAGACCGTGGTGCGGACACCCCTCCCCCACTCTGCAGGTCATCGGCGCAGACGGTTCAGCCAAGACGAAGACAGGGGCTACTCCCATTTTTCACGAGTCGAGTCGCTGGTTTTACAGTCCGCGCACCGTCCACCAGTCCGCGCACCGTCGAGAGGCCAACGGGCCTGTTCTCTGGAGCATTGTATATAGTGTAGCAAAAGAGTATTTATACATCTCACCAATCAAAAACACAGCTTTATTACCTCATGCGAATTCATACGAACCAATAGAAACATATTCTTTAGCCTAGAGTACTCACTTACTACCTCTTAACAATACTCACGCTATAGTATGTCTCTAATTATTGTTTTTTCTTTTTCCCCTTCTCTCCAAAATCTTGGGGTTGGTTTTTTGTTTTGTTTTTTGTGTTGGTTTAAATTTTCTCCCGCCATCCTGTAATTAACTCTTGGTTTCCCTTCATGAAATGTAATGTACATTGTAATCTTTTAAATAAGAATTAAAAAATGTTTTTAAAAACCAGGGTTGCATTGGCAACTTTCAAAAAAATAATTAAAAAAAAAAGAGGAGCAGAAAACAACAACTTTGGAGTGGAAACAATGGAGTCTTTTGGTTCAACAGAAAAACAGTGAAACTGTTTGTAAATAATGAGAGAGAAAAAGACATTTTCAGTGTTCTTCATCATCTTGTTACTATACTAATTCACGCAAAAGAAAAAGAGAAAAAAAATCAATTGATGAATTGTAAAGCCAGTCTCAGTTTTCAGTACTGTATAATTGGGGGGCGGGATTTTTTGGGGGGCTGGGCGCCTGTTTCATTTTCCTGTTCCGTTTTATTTCCTCCACCTCCTCTCTTTTGTATTGTATGCGATTCTGAAACTGATTGACTCAAAAAAAGAGAAGAAAAAAGACTTAAGGATTTGTGGCCGTGATTCTAATGTATTAAACCGTTTTCGTGTTTCTTTCTTGACTGGATCACACCCGCGGTTGAAGAGTCTTCCTCGTGGTAGTTCAATGTAGTTTCAAACCATGAATAAACTTTTTGCTTTCATGAGACCGGGAAATGTGGGCGTAGTTTCTTGGGGAGTGAGCTGCGGGAAGGGTCCCCTAGCCTGCGTGCGGACTTGGTGGAGATACGACAAGGGGGTATTTTGGACACGATCCTCCAAGAGTGCTGTACCTTGGAAGGGGACAAGAGATGGATGGAAACACCCAGATTGCAGGAAACATTAACCCTTCGAGAGTCTCCTGCAGACCACCTCGCATATTCAAGGTGTACGTTGCCCTACAAATGAGCTTTTTCTGTTGTAGAAGTGGGAGAAAACGGTGTTAGGTTCATGTAACGTCAGTTCTCATTTTTGTTTTAAAAAAAAAAACCACCCACAAAATTATCACTTTTTACGGAATGATTAGTTTGAACCATGTAAAGGCGATTTATCTGTTATTCTAATTTTAAGAACATCTTCCTGCATCTCACAGTGGCTCACCAGATGCCTCCGGGAGCACACAAGACCACAAGATGCTCCTTGTATCTGAGATAAATTTCTGAGATAAATAAAACAGAATTTGCTATCCTGTCTGTGTTTAACTTGCAACCCCATCTGGGCCTTAAAAATATGAGAAGAGCCCTGCTGGATCAGGCCAAAGGCCCATCTAATCCAGCTTCCTGTCTCTCACAGTGGCCCACCAGATGCCTCAAGGAGCACCCAAGACCACAAGGGACTTGCATCTTGTTGCCACTCCTTTGCACCTGGCATTCAGAGGTAGCCTACTTCTAAGACCGGGAGGTTTGTAACTTTGTCCTCCATCAATCTGTCCAATCCCCTTTGGAAGGCAGCCAGGCTGGACGCCATCGCCACAAGCTGTGACAAGGAGTTCCACAGACAAATGCTGGGCTGGGGAAAGAAACATTTTCTATTCTCTGTTCTTTCTCTCCCATCACTTAGTTCTAATGGATTCTGCTTCTGGTGTTGCGTGAGAGGAAAAAGGGGAAATCCCTCGACCTCTTGCAGAATTTTGCACATCTCAATCATGTCCCCTTTCAGATGCCTGTTTTCTAGACTGTAGAGCCCCTACAGGGATGTTTTCGTGCCTGAACCTTCTATCAGGATGCTCACAGTTCCGTCACAGGGTGCAGAGCCACCATTTATGTGGGTGAGACCCCTTGTAATCTCTCCCATTGCCCTTCAGTGCTACTCGGCTAAGAAAACAGGTAGGCCATGCTCCTTTGGGGATGTGCCAAAGGGTGCATGGTTTTTTTCCGTCCCCTTAACAATTGCCTTGGCGCTTTCTATGGCTCAGAGATAGATCAAGCCCCAGAGAAGTAATAGCTCAGTTTCCTTCACAGTCCACAGAACAGAAACATTAAGGTTAATGAAATAAAAAAAAAGTCATTTTAAAGGAACAGGATCCTTCAAAGACCTGCCTGTTTTGATTTGATCGCCCCCCGAAATGGAGGTGGTGATGGCATCTGGCCTAGGTGCCTTTAAAAGGGGATTGGACAGATTTCTGGGGGGGGGGGGGAGTCCATCGCAGGCTACAGGCCATGATGGGTGGTGCAAACTCCTGGTTCCAGAAGCCGGCTATCTCTGAAATGTCGTGCGCAAGGGAGTGGCAACAGGAATCAGGCATCTGGTGGTCTTGCACGCTCCCTGAGGCATCTGGTGGGCTGCTGTGAGAGACAGGAAGCTGGACTAGCTGGGCCTTTGGCCTGATCC
>JAJKFI010014230.1:0-15000 GCA_029204185.1 Lerista edwardsae
GCCTTTGCGCAGAGAAGCTAAGGTCATCTTGCGTGCTAACTTTTTTTCCCCCACCTCTCTCTTTCTCTCCCTGCCTGCCTGCCTGCCAGGCAGCGGCAGCTACAATTTATTTCCTCGGCATGCCTGCCTGCAAAGTGTACGCACAACAGCAGTTTCCCTGCAGAGGCTGTTTGGAACCGGGGGACACACATGCTTAGATCGAGCAGCCATGGCCAGTTTCCTCTCCCCCACACACACATCTCGTTTCCCTGACCAGACAAAAGTGCAAGGTATTACTGTATATAAATACATCAGCCACCTCTCCTTCAGCTCCTTGAGTTCAGAAAGGCAGAAGGGAATGGGCAGGAAGTGTGGAGGGAGACACTCTAGCCCAGTGCTCCTCTACTCCTCCACTCTTCCATTCCATCATAGAATCATAGAGTTGGAGGTTCTTGAATTGGCCAGATCATCTAGAACAATCCCTCGTCTGACTGCAGGAAATCCTCCCAGAGCAGTATCCCTCAAACTGTGGGTCGGGACCCATTTGGTGGGTCACGACCTGATGTCTGGTGGGTCGCAGAAAGCTGGAAGCTGCCATTTTGGAAGCTGCAGAGCTGACTCTGGCTCTGTGCCTTTTGTGAGCGTTCACAGTTCGAAGTTTCAAGTGACGTTTTTTAAATTTTGTTTTTGGTTCAGTGCTTTGGCGTAATACGTTGTCCTCCTCTTGATTTCCGTCAGGGGTGTTTCGTGGTTGTTGCGGTCCAAGAACGCCTTTCAGCAGTGTCAGTTTATGATGTCACACTGACGGCATTTCCCGACTGACGATGTCACTTCCGGCTACATCACTTCCAGGTCCATGACATCACTTCCAGTGAGTCCTGACACAAGTGCCATTCTGAAAACTGAGTCCCGGTCTCAAAAGTTTGAGAACCGCTGGCATAGAACGTAGGCCGTTGAGTGCGAGGAGAAGGGCGTATTTCACCTGTGTGTCGCCTGCATCCTTCTGGAGCCAAAAACCTTTCTGCCTCTTCCGGCAGTAAATCCCACCCCTACCCCCTTTCGCTGGGTTCGCACTCCGGACATAATTTTTTTTCCAAACTGGCAATATTGTTTCGATTGCAATGAATTATTCCCCCATTGCTGACCCCTCAACCTCATGTTGCTCTCCCTTCTTCACACACACACTCACACACACACACACACACACACACACAAATACACACACACACTCAAATACACACCCTTTCCAGCTCCTCCACCGGCCTTTCAAAATTCATAAATATAAATTCCCCTGAGCGGCTCCTGCAAATTATTTATGACGTCGCAGGCTTTGATCCCGGCGTCACCTCCCGCACCAATAAATCAGCTCCCTCGGCGAAAGGGCGCCGTCACGCGCCGACCTCCACCTGCGCCGGCGTCCCCATTAAGCCCCGCGTCTTGTCACTCGCCTGCGACAAGTGGCTGCCCCCTGGAAGCCGCCACGGCGCCTGCGTGGCGGGCGAGAGGGGGGGTGGGGGACGGGGGGGGAAAGTAAATGCGTTTCTGCAGAGGGGAGGATAAATAAAAGAGCGCGTGGGAGTCAATAAGCGGGTTCAATTCATACCCCCGAGCCATGGCGGACAGCTCATTTTGTAGATGTGGGTGTTTTGTGTTTACATTCATAATACAACTTTATTTAATACTGACAGATATAGCTTGTGGCAAATGATAGTCAGAATGTATGAGCAGTCATAATGCTTCTGTCTTCTTAGAGCGGGCGGCGGAAAATAAGCCGCTCACCTCTCTTTTTTTTTTATGGCGGGAAGGATAAGAGACAGCTATAGCGCTTGCCGGGCTATTTATGGAGTTGTTTTACTAGCCGGGAACATGTTGCTTTATAGCGGTGGCTAAAATGGACTTGGTGAGGGTGCGGGGGGGAAAGGAAATCACATGGCAGGAGACAAGGGCCGTAAAAAAGAATCCCGATGAATAATTTCCACCCCTCCCCAATTCCCGGCTCCTGAGGATTCCTGCACCCGGTGGCGGTTTTGGTCCGGTTTGGCGCCAGTTTTGTTTTTTCCCCATCGATAGGGCCCGGCTTTGAATGTCGCCAGGCCAGAAGCGTTTCTGTGACGGACGGGTTGGCTGGGATTGGCGCCATCTGCGCAGCTCGGCTGTGGGGCCGGGAAGCCGGGATTTGAAATGCTCGGCTTGCAAAACGCCAGCGTGACGTGGGCCTGACCCGACTCTGCGCTTCCTGTCGGCGCGGCGCTCGGGTGATGGATTTCCACGGGCGGAGGTGATGTAGGGGAGGCTGTCT
Organism: Lerista edwardsae; assembly: GCA_029204185.1. Classification (NCBI taxonomy): domain Eukaryota; kingdom Metazoa; phylum Chordata; class Lepidosauria; order Squamata; family Scincidae; genus Lerista; species Lerista edwardsae. Next base: position 2,279 of record JAJKFI010014230.1, read on the forward strand.
CGGTGCCCCATTTATAACGCGAGGAGCAGGCGTGTGCGATATAAATATGGCACCCAGTCCAGCTGACTTTATAAATAGCCTCACCTGATGGGAAGCGTCGAACGGGGCCCTTGACGTCTCACGCGAGGATACGGTTTCCCGGGGAAAACGGAAACCTGTCGCGGGAGCTGTGGGCTTGTGGCGACAGACGAGAGCCGCATCCCTGTCCACCTGCATCGCCTTGGGAAGGGTTCCCTGCCGAGGGCAGTCAGAAGTGTAGGGATTGCTGGAGAACGTTTTGGTTTTGGAACTGAGACTACGTGACCTTGTGTGTGTGTGTGTGTGTGTGTGCGTGTGTGCGCTGAGCTCCACCTTTATCGAATTGGGACCATTTCGGTGGCCTTCCGTTTCCCTGCCCCCTGGACTTCGCTAAAAGCCCATGCAGGCTTGCTTACTCGCGAGTAAATGTGTACGCGTGGCTCGACAACATTTTCCTTGTCAGCTTGGAGGGAGAGGGAACGACGAGTATTTTTGGGGGGGGAGGGGTGGCGATCTCTGAGCTCTGGAATCTTGGAGGGTGGACTTCAGACGGGTCATGCGAATTGTATTTCTGGCCCTGCCCTGCGCTCTCCGCCCCCCCTTGCGTAAATTGGGGGGGGCACAATTGGGAGCGCATTTCTTGCTTCTCGAGAGTCAGCATTTGGCGCATCTGTTCCAAGCGGCCTCTGCTGCGTTTCTATTGGCTGCTCAGTTTCACTTGCCGGGGGTTTCCCTTAAAATGCGTTGGCTGGCCAATTTCGCGGGTTGGCGTTGCTGTCAGCCCTTTCCCAGGGGCTGGGATTTCCCCCAGATGCCTTCAGTGTCCTGCCTGAGCCCCGATGCCAAGGGGGCAGCGTGGTTCGCACAGTCCTTCTCTTTCCCTCTTTGGCACGTGCGGGTGCGTGCTCTAAACTCTCACAGGCAGCTGTGGGTGGGCACCGAATCGTTTTTTTTGGAGCATGCAAACGGAGCTTTCCAGAGCAAGCGTAATTTCCAGAGCTCCCCGCATCTCAGCAGGCAAGGCGCTTTGCGTTTCAGGCTGTGGACTCTCGGCAAGTGCCCAGGGAACGGTGCCTATTAAATTGAAAATAACCTCTTTTCTGATGAGGCCTCGATGTGTTTTTGGGGACGTGCAAATTTGCCGCAGCCTCTCCTGTAAATTCAGCTCAAGACCTGCCTCGGTCCACACCCAGCTTCCTTCGAGCGTTGCCACCTGCTCTAGCCTTGGTTTCCGTCCGCTTTCTTTTTATTCTTTCCAAGGGGGGTAGCGAATCGGAGAAGCTAGTTGGTCATGTTCTCATTAGCTTTATGGATTGCAAGAGGGCCGTCAGGCATCCCCGTAACCCTCCTTAAACGGACGGAGAAATGGGTTAATCTCTCCGCAGAGCTGTTCCTTGACTCGGCCACCTGTTTCCAAATCCCCCGTAATTAAAAGTTGCCAGTGACAGGACGTTTGTGGGCCCAAGTCGCCGCGTAGACCTCTCGGATCTGGGGAGCTAGGGGGCTGCAGGGTGGGTCGCGCGCAGGGTTTCGTTCAAATGCCTGCTTGTTGCTTCTGTGCAAACTTCCGTTCAACGGCCCGTTGGGAGTCGCACAAGTACAAACCTTCTTAATGTTTACACCTTGGAACAGATTTGTGCCACTCGCACAAGATTGCACCTCCTTCCTGAGAATAAACCTGCACTAACCGGGAATTAGGCCGGCGCAGTTAGGCCAGCAAGGTTTGTCGGGCACCAGGGACACCATCAAGCACGTTGGGACCACTCTCGGAGTCAGGAAAGATGGCTCACGTCTGTGTGCCGACCTCTCTGACTCCGAGAGTGGTCCAGGCATATGTTACGGTGTCTCTTGTGCCGGCCAAAACTTGCTGGCTTGGTTTATGCCGGCCTAACTCAGTTTAGGATTGTGGCCTCGGAGAGTGGTCCAAACATACTTGACAGTGGCCCTTGTGCCAGAGCCAGACTTGGCTGGCCAAGCTGTGCCGGCCTAACTCCAGGTTAGGATTGTGCTCTCGTCCTGGTTGTTTTATTCGTCTTATTTCTCTTATTTCTTTTATTAGTGCTATCAGTGGTGCTTGGAACTCTAGAAAGAGATGGGTTCCCTGCCCCAAGGAGCTTACAGCTGAGAGGAGAGAGAGAGAGAGAGAGAGAGAGAGAGAGAGAGAGAGAGAGAGCAGGCAAGGGGTAGAAGAGAGAGACGCAAGATGGTGTTGTGGTTGTGGCATTAGACCTGGAAGACCCCCCGGTTCACTCCCCGCGCAGCTACAAATCTTCCTGGCTGAACATGGGCCTGTCACCTCTTTCTCAGCCTGGCCTACTTCACAGGGTTGTTGTAAGGACACCAGTTGGGGAGAGGAACTCAGTCCAGCAGCCTGAGCTCCTTGGAGAAAGGGCTGTTTTGAGAAAGGCGAAGAAGACATAAAAATAAAAATGTGTGACGGTTTCGCTTGCGCTCCCTTAAGAATGCAGAGCAAAACAGAGCCCGCAGAAGACTTCACAGTTAAGGCAGGTTAAAAAAACGCCCCTTTTTGCGGGTCGGGGAAATCTGCAACCCTGATTGCCACGGAGGTCGTGCCACGACCCGGAGTTTGCACCCTCGGGCGTGTGGCCGCCCTCAAGGAACAACCACGCACCGCCCAAACTGTGCGCCACTGTTTCTGAGCTGCCAAGCTCCCCCGCATTTAAGTAATAATCATTTATTGTTTAAATACAGGAGAGAGGCTTGCCTCAAAATGCTGTCAAGAGCCATCACACTCATTAACCTGCCAGCTAATTAGCTTCCTCCTGCCTGATTGCTGACAAGTTCTTCCATCTGAACCTGGCGCTGGTGTGTCGGAGGGGAGGGCCCTGTTAGAGAGCATCATGCGCCGCCCGGCGCATTGGAAAAAGGGGTTTGTTTGCTGCACAACCCAACCGATGTTGCGGCATTAATATTCCCGGCTCTAATTAAATTGGCAACTCTTAATTACTGCAATTAGCGCGTTAACCGTTTCCACCGCTCTCTCTGCCGCACGCCGGCCCCCCAAATTCCGGCTGCTGCGTTTTGGCGGTGGCGATTTTGCGGGCCCTTTTGTGCCGGCGCATAGCGTGGAGGAAGCCGTTCTGCCCCCCCCCCCGGGTAATTATCTGGGACTCGTTACCCTGAATGTTCGTCAGCTCATTTAAATGTGTGTCTTGTGCCATCCCGAAGGGTGAGAAGTAGGAAACGCCGTGAAGATCAGATATTAAACGGGTTGTAAATATCAGGTGCTCAACGGCTTGGAGTTGGCCCAGGACATTTTGCAAAGGGGCCCTGAAGATTACAATATTCCGTCTTTGCACTGGAAGTGGTTCCTAAATTCTGAAGCCGCAGACCCGTTTTGTTTTGTTTTTTTCGTCCTGTAATTTGCCTCTGAGGATCTTCATCTCCCAATGCAACGGACTGCAATTTTAAAAAAAAAAATTACTTCTTACAAAACCCAGCTTGTAATTAGTCTGTGGAATGCCCTGCCACTGGATGTGGTAACCCCGCCTGGCCTAGACGCCTTTCAAGGGGGTGGGACTGGACGGATGGATGGATCGAAAGGCCATTACGGGTTACAAGCCAGGGTGGGTATGTGCAGCCCCCTGGTTTTTTAGAAGGCAGTAAACTCAGAATGTCAGGCGCAAGGGAGTGGCAACAGGATGCAGGAATCATGTGTGTTCCCTGAGGCATCGGGGGGGGGGGGCACTGTGAGATGCAGGAAGCTGGACTAGGTAGGCCTTTGGGGGACCCTTCTTATGTTAGAACCACCACCCCCGATCTTATTTTAGCAGGTCTTTCGCTTGGAGGGGGGGGGAGGGTTAATTGGGGTTGGTTGGCAATGCGCGAATATATATATATTTATGGCTTTGATTCGCAGCTCTCCTCTCCTCCTCCTGTTGGCTGCCGCCAGCGAACGGTTAAAACCATCCCCAGCACCAAAAAAAAAAAAAAAAAAGGCGCTTTAATTGATACTAATGTGATGTGACCCTTTGCTAATTACTGAATTTCACTAATTGGCGAGCGGCGCAAAATGGTTTCCATTGCCACTGCGCTCCGTTCGCGCCGCGTGGGATTGGGCTCCTGGGGGGGGGTTGGCGCCTGCCTGGTGACGCTGAGCATTGGAGTCGCGCCGGATCTTCTTGTTCCCCTTCTCAAGGAGGATTTGGGGGGGGGGGCGTCCTGCGCATGGTCCGTGTCTGCCATAGAGGGTAAGAACATAAGAACATAAGAAGAGCTCTGCTGGATCAGGCCAAAGGCCCATCTAGTCCAGCTTCCTGTATCTCACAGCGGCCCACCAGGTGCCCCAGGGAGGCATGAGACAACAAGATGCTTGGATCCTGTTGCCACTCCCTTGCACCCAATACCAGTAGCCCACCACCTTTGTAAGGAGGTTGCACAATCCATCATTGCCTATAGCCCACGATGGACCTTTCCTCCAGAAATCTGTCCAGTCCCCTCTTAAAGGCATCCAGATCAGATGCCATCACCACCTCTTGTGGCAAAGAGTTCCACAGATTAACTACCCACTGGGTAAAAAAGTACTTCCTTTTATCTGTTTTAACTCTCCCAACCCTCAGTTTTAGCGGATGCCCCCTGGTTCTGGTGTTTTGAGAGAGGGAAAAGAACATCCCTTTATCGACTCTATCCCTTCCCTTTATCGACTCTATCCCTCAGCTGAGATGTCCCTCTATGCTCAGCTGGGAGCTGTGACGGCTCCCAGACCTGGATGTGATGCGCTGCAGAGGCGCATTTTCTTCACATGCCTCACGGGTTTCCATCCCCAGGAAGCAGAGTTGCTGGAACGTGGGTTTAGTGGTGCTTAGCTGGCCTCCATCAATTCCAACGCTCACCATCTTAGGTACAATGCAGTTGTCTTAAACGTGCGTTACACATGTGCTTAAACGTATGTGTTTAAACACATTACACCTTTGTTTCTCAAACAGTGGGCCGGGACCCACTAGGTGGGTTGCAGGCCAATTGAAGGCGGGCCCCCATTCATTTTCAGTGTGCTTTTAATTTTTATTGGACTTGATGCTATCGTGGTACCTGAATGTGTTTGGGGAAATGTTACAGATCTGTTCTTTGAACAAGCTGCTATGTCTGTGCTTTAAACAGCAGCAGCAGCAGTAAAGTACAGGAAAACGTTATTTTAATGTGAAGCCCCCACCCCACCCCCAAAACTCTCTCTGCATAATCCTCAGAACAGATTTGGGTAGGTTTTTTTTTAAAATGTAAAACTGGATGTTTTGCAAAATACACGATCCATGGCCTTGAAACTGGGGCGTCGGCCAAATTCTGGAGTGTGATCATGGGGTCTCAACTTGAGTGGTGGCCCCTCCCAGTGTGGGAGAGGGGGGGCCCAATGAGAGAGACCCTGCAAGGAGCTGGAAGGTGCAGCTCTTTCCATTCTCTCGCGGCAGGAATTTATGAAGCGGCCTGGCCGGGTGGGAACAGTTTGTTGCCTTTGGGGGTCCTGCGATTGGGGCATCCTTCTTGCCTTGACCTGGTTTGCGCCTTCACTCTCTCCCACCCCCCTCCAACCACGTTCATCTAATTAGGATGTTCACAGACGATGTGGCCTGCTTATTGTAGCCCATGGGCGTTTAATAAGGAGCAGAGAGTGCGTATTTGCATTTCTAGCTGGGGGTCTGAATGGCGAATTTCCGCCAAAGATCATTAGAAAGTCTTGCAGCTGCACCAGAAAAGCCGAGCCACTGTCTTTGTAATGACGGCTTGAAATTTCCAGCGGTCTGGAGCCAGCATGGCTGTGTCACCCCAGCTTGGTAGCGGTGGGGGCTGAAGATATCTTTAGGATATGTTGCTGGATATTCCTAAAGCCCGTTTGGACCGCTCTCAGACTCAGGGAGGGTGGCGCATGTCTGTGTGCCGGCCACTCTGACTCCGAGAGTGGTCCAAACCGACTTTACTGTGTCCCTTGGGCCGGCCAAACTTTGCCGGCCTCACTCCAGGTTAGGGTTATGCCCTGAAAAACAACTTGCTCTGGTTTTAAAGGGGGGGGGGTCACTTATTTTGCTCAGCAAGCGGACAAAGGTTAGGTGTTTGAATAAAGACGACAAATAAATGAACCTCCACAATTGTGAGGCGTGTTTGCTGGAATCCAAAGGGCACGTTGTCGTTAACCTGTGGAACTCCTTGCCGCAGGATGTGGTGATGACGACATCTGGCCTAGCTGCCTTGAAAAGGGGATTGGAGAGACTGATGGCAGAAAAGTCCGATGCAAGTTACAAGCCGTGATGGGTATGCACAACCTCCTGGTTTTAGAAGTTGGCTGCCTCTGCATGCCAGGTGCAAGGGAGTAGCCACAGGATGCAGGCATCTTGTGGTCTTGTGGGCTCGCTGAGGCACCTGGTGGGCCACTGTGTGATACAGGAAACTGGACCAGATGGGCCTTTGGCCTGATCCAGCGGGGCTCTTCTGTAGCAAGGGGGAGACTGTATTCTAACCAGGTGAAACCAAGGTCTCTATGCGCTACTTGTTCTGTTCCGTTCTGGTTGTCGGGCCAGAATATGCATGGACAGTTCTGAAATTGCACGATAGGTGCGGGCTTGCGAGTGGTCTCCTGTGGCGGAAGTTGGCGCGTGCGTTCGCTGTGGGGGGGGGCTGCGATACGCTCGGCCTTTCAGAGAATTGCGTTTGGATGCCTTTTGATCCCTGGCTATCGCAACTGCAGAAGCGCCTTGGCTGATCAGCGCTCCCTTATCTAGCCCTCAGTCTTAAATGTTATCAATATGTGGTGGGGTTTTTTTTTTTTTGTGGCGATGGTCTCCTAGCAACGGAGCATCCTTGAGCTTGACCCCCTTGTCGTTTCCAGGGGGTGTCTTTCCCAGTGCGCTCTTGAGGCCCGCTGCTCTTCTTCCGCCACCATCGTCTGTGGCTGCCTCTTTAGGGACGCTTGATTTCCAATGGGAAGGATTTGCAACTCCTGTGGAGTGGCGGGGGGGGCAGGTTCCAGGGAAACCGTGCTCCCCCAGTCGGCCGCAGCAGAAGGCACCAGCCCATTTGTCCCCTCGCCCTGGGGGGAGCCCCAACAGCTGCATTGGGTCAACTTGGGCCTCTGCTGGTTGCGTCACTGGAGCAAGTCCGTGTCGATTGGCCCATGAAAGGGGGTGTGGACTGAGCGCGGGCGGGCATTGCAGACCCCGCCCCCTCCTGGGCCAAATCAAGGCCGCAATCCTCACCTGGAGTTAGGCCAGCAAAGTCAAGGATGTTTGGACCGCTCTTGGAGGCAGAGAGGCCGGCACACAGACGTGCGCCATCATGTCCTGTCCCCCCCCAGGCGCCTTTTTTCCCTAGACCGGAGAGCCCCAAGCCCTGTCGCCATTCATCACAAGGCAGGTGCCCCAGCCCAATAATCAGTTAACAAAGAAGCTGGGTTTTCTTTCTTTCAGAGAAGCTCCCCTCTTTTTTTTCCTCCTTCCTTATTTCTTCTTTCTCTCCCCCCTCCCCATCATCCCCCCCCAAATATTCACTCTGAGAATGCCGTGTGGCTCAAAAGCGTGTGGGCATCCTTAACGAAAAGCGGTCCCCAAGCCAAAGGCTTTGTCCGGGCCCTCTCCTGGCATCTGCGTGCGCCAGGACAACCCGACGTGTCCCGGGGTCCGGCCAAGAGAGAATCTGTCCTTGGGAAATAAATAAAAACCCCGTCGCCGACACGCACGTTATTGCTTTCTTTTTGGGATCCCAGGCGGCTAATTCCGGGGCCCGTTCATTAATTTCCCTTGCCTTCTTCGGGGGTCTTTGCAGCCCTTGCTGTGCCAAGCTTTAAATGTTTAATGTATTACAAGTCTCGCTCGCTCACTCGCTCGCTCGCTCGCTCGTTCCCTCTCGCTCTCTTTCTCTCTCTCGCTCTCTTTCTCTCCAGAGCAGCCCTGGGATTCCCCCCTCCCCTCTCTGCCTCCCCCCTTCCTCCTTCCTTTTCTTCCTTCCTTTCCTCCTTCCTTTGTTCTGCTTTTATACAAGTGCCGTTCTGTGTGTGCGTGTGTGTGTGTGTGTGTGTGTGTGTGTGCGCGCGCGGGGGGGCTTTTGCAGCCCCTGACACCTCTCCTTGTCGTCTCCTTTCGAAAAGCACGTCCTCGCTTATCAGGGGCTTGACAAAGTCGCTCTCTGAAGAAGTCTCCGCTGGCACGTCCCCCATCCCCCCCCCTTTCCAAAATGTGTGGATGCTGTGTTCTGTGCCATAATTGCTGCGCTGAGCATCGCCCTCTCCAACCAGGAGGTGAGCATGATGCGCTCCCCTGCTGTGCGCAGAGGCCTCCAAGGCACTTTAAGGCATTATCCATGTTGCGTTGTGTGACCATGGATGCCACACAGCACACCCCCCCTCCCCGGAAGGTCTGTTGCACAACCTCTTCACATAAGTGCTGCCCACCCCAAGTCCCCGATGAGCGCATCATGTGCGGCACAAGTGTTTCCAGCCCCGCTGGATCAGGCCAAAGGCCAACCTAGTCCGGCTTCCTGCGTCTCAAACGGCACAATCCTCTGCACGTCTACTCGGAAGCACGCCCCATTACATTCAATGTAGCTTACTCCCAGGAAAATATGTTCAGGCTTGCAGCCACAGTGGCCCATCAGATGCCTCAGGGAACACACAAGACAACAAGATGCCTTCATCCTGTGGCCACTCCCTTGCACCTGGCATGCTGAAGTAGCCTACTTCTAACGTAAGGAGGTTGCACCACCCATCATGGCCTATAGCGCACGATGGACTTTTCCTCCAGAAATCGGTCCAATCCCCTTTGAAAAGCACCCAAGCCAGATTCCGTCACTACCTCCTGTGGCAAGGAGTTCCACCGGTCAATGACCCGCTGGGTAAAAAAAAGTATTTCCTTTTATCCGTTCTCACTCTCCCAATTTTCCCCATCGAATTTCCCAGCGCTCGACACCCCTCAGTTGCTTCCGTCCTCCTTGCAACAGGGGCTTTTGCCCCTCTCTGCTTTCACCTGGGCTGTTGAAATGGGGGGGGGGAAATGGATAAAAGGCTCTCACCCCACCCGCCCAATTCCCATTTCCTGGCCCTGAAATTCTGATTTAAGCTCATGCAAAACCTCATGCGCCTGTTGCTCTGCCCGGGGGCCTTAAAATATTGTGTGTGGGGGGGGGGTTTCAGCTGCACGGCGCTTCCCCCTCCCTCCCCCCTCCTCTCCTTCAGGGAACAGCCATTACGAAAGGCTAGATGCACAGTCCTTAGCCCTCCCTTTTGATTCCGGCTTTTATGGCTCTCCAACATGCACTTCAGCGATGAGAGTAAACTTGCGTCGGATTAAAGGTCAGCAAATCCCATCAAAGAGCGGCCAATCGGGGGCACAGATAGTTGGCGAGATAGCGCACCGCTGGGTATTGGCAGGGCGATTCCAGGGTATCGGCGGGCAGAGTTATGGCTGTCCAGAGAGGCCCGGGCGGCCTTAATGAGCCCGTGTTGAAGAGGAAGAAGGGCTGGATTTATGGCGCTCCTCATAATTTTCTGTGGCGACTGTTATTGCAGGTATTCTGTCGGCGCGTCCTGGTAATTCCGAGGTCCTGGTGTTTATCCGTCCACGAGACTTTTCTTTGGGTTAGCTCAAGTCAAAGCTGACACCCCCATGCTTACTACCTGAAGGATCCGCGACGGGGGGGGGGAGGGCCGCCTAGGAGGCGGGAGGGAGCAGAGCCGGGTTCCCCCCCGCCCTGCAGGTTCAAAATCCTCCCTGGTTTTATTTTGTACGTCGTGAGGATGGTTTCACCTCTAGGAGGTGAAGAAATGAAGGAGGAGGGTCCTTATCTGCGGGCTCTGTATCCACGAATGTGAATATAATAATAATAATAATAATAATTGTATTTATATACCGCCTTTCTCAGGTCACCAGATTTCTCTAATGACTATAACTCAAGGCAGTTTACATAGGCAGACTTTATTCAGAAACCCGAAGGTTTTTACAATTTTTACAGGAACGTTCTATCTTCCAAGAACTACACACATACAGATGGATCTTTCTGGATTTAGTCCTTCTTTCTGGCCGCCCGTTTGTCTTCTGCTGGCTGATAAGCGGCTTCCCTGCTCCCACCAGAGAAGCAGCTGACTTCGGCACAACTCCCCCTCACACAAGGCAGCCGGAGACAGCTCAGCTGTTAATCAGTCGCAATTTACAAGGTCTGCCGCTCACAGAGACTTCTGGTAGTCCCGAACTGGCGACCTTCAGATCTTCAGCTCTTATCTTCAGGCAAACGGAGGCATTAACCCTCTTGACTAAATCTTCTGATATCCGCTGATATTTGCATCACTTCCTGTGTTCACTTCCTGTCGTGCCTGGAAGTGAAACCACAGCCCCCAGGTAAATAATTCCAGTCCTACGGGTCCCCCTCTCGCAGATTTCATTATCTGCGGAATACGGTATCTGCGGGTGTGTGGGTGTGTGTGTACCGAGGGCCCACTCCCCTCCTTTCCCGCGCTCCGGCTTGCCCCCTGCCACCCTAGCGCTTGGCGGGTGAAACGGTCCCTGCTTTGTTCCCCCATAATTAACTGGCTGGTTTACCAAGATGCATCGGCACACCTTCCAAAGCATCGTCACGACAAGCCTGACATTTACAAGGTTTTCTAGCGCGCACCGCAAAGTCGTTTACGCCGTGACGGAGGTTGTGTCCTCTCTAATAACGCATATAAAACTTTATGCGGAACTGTTACGTGTAGGTGTGCCGGGAGCCGCAATTACTCTCTAGGGCTCCTTGTGCGAAGCCTGGAGAGAGAGAAAACCCCGCACCTCCTAGCAGTAATTTGGGGGGTAGGGGGGGCAGCCCGTTGCGAGCTAAAATGGCAATCCATTATTTTTCCAGTGTGCGAATTTATTGTTTTAGAGGGCATGGGAAATAAAAATGGCATTCAAGTCAAGTCTATTTATTTACTCAGATGGGCGGGGCACGATTATCTTGCTGTGCAGCTCAGTGGATGTAGCGCATCACAGTGTATATAAAGCAGCCAATGGGTACAAACGACACAACATAACAATGGGCGTGCCTTGTCGATTGTTGAAAAGCTGGCAGCGTGACTTGACAATCTGAGCACGTGGTCAGTGCGCCGCGAGATGGAAAAGGTAGAAAATCGCTGGGGGAGAGGAAAGGACGACGCAGATTGTTGGTGGCACAGAGATGGGAGATGGTTGGCTGCAATCTTGAGCCCGCTTACACACACACACACACACACACACACACACACACACACACACACACACACACGGAGCGCAGTCCTAACCTGGAGTTAGGCCGGCACACTTAGGCCAGTAAAGTTGGGCCGGCAGAAGGACCACCGTCAAGCACCTTTGGACCCCTCTCGGAGTCAGGGGGGATGGCGCACGTCTGTGTGCCGGCCTCTCTGATTCCAAGAGTGGTCCACACCTACTTGACGGTGTCCCTTGTGCCGGCCAAACTGTGCTGGCCTCACTCCAGGTTAGGATTGCGCCCTTGGAGAGGGAGAAGGGCCCTGATCAGGAGGTATAGGGCACTTCCCTCTCTCCGCAGCCGGGCACAAATAAGGCGAGCGTTCAGAGCTAAGTGCAAGTCAGAAGTAAGCAAGAAAAATAGGAGGAGACGGGACCTGCAGGTGAACTCGGAATCTGTTTTCCGAAAGTGAAAGCAGGACGAGGCCGTAAAAGCGGACAAACTTGGCGGTAATTTATAGCCGGCCATAAATGTAACCAGCATAAACCCGTAGGAAGGAACTCAATTTATAAAAATACCAGTTAGTTCATATTTTCGATATAAAAAAGTTATTTCGTGTTTTCTATGAAAAGCAGAGCGCGGGGCCGTAAATCTGGTGGAAGTTGTAATCGCCGGACAGATTTGTTTCAGTGGCGCCCATTTCCTTTTTATATTTCAAGGTTGTAAACTTTCACATGGAGAATATTTTTGCCCAGGCACGCAGACTCTGTCTTGGCGGCGGCTGCTAGTAGACGTGAGCGGCCCTTCTTGCCCCAGCAGCTCCCGAGTGGGTCCAAAGCGGCCTCTTTTGAAGGAGCTGGGAGCAGTGGGGAGGGGCGGGACCCAGCCCAGTGGAGGAGGAGGAGCTAGATGCGCCTGTGGAACTCCTTGCTACAGGATGTGGTGGTGGCAGCTGGAAGTCTAGATCAGCAGTCTTAGACTTTTTAAAGCTCAGTGCCTTTTAAAGCTCAGACTTTTAAAGGCTCTGATGTGCAAGAACCCACATCTTCCTCTCTGCCAGGGTTGGCCCTCTTCCGAAGCATGGTGCGCTTGGCAGCCTTCGGATCTCACCCTTGCCCCGCTCTGGGGCCGACAACACTTACATAGGTGCGCCAGCTAGGCACAGTGTCACTTAGCCATGCCAACCAACATCCCGAAAGGCCGGGAGAGGCCCCTCTGCGTGCCGGCCTTTTGTGCGTTTTAACGGCGCACTCCCATCTGTTCATGCGCTGTGGCTGTGCGCTCGCTCGCCGTCCCGCCCGTCTCGCGAGGCCCAGGATCGATTTGGCGGGGGGAGAGGGGGGACCGTACGCTGCCGTTTTAGATGGCGCCGTTTGGAAGCTCGTCCGTGGCTGTGGCGGGGAAGGAACAGGGCCAGGTAGCCCCTGGTTTCCGAGCGAGGCTCGTCCAAGTATCTGCCGCTGCTGTGAGCGGTGCGGGCCAAAACAGTGCCTGGCTACTCCTCGGCAGTCGTGGCTCCTGGCCGAATTTGTGCAGGCGCTTGCCACCCCCCT
>JAJKFI010014231.1:0-10195 GCA_029204185.1 Lerista edwardsae
TGTGTGTGTGTGTGTGTGTGTGTGTGTGTGTGTGTGTGTGTGTGTGTAAAATCTGTCTCAAAATCTTGGCTCCACTATCCAGACACTCGTAGTAAGATCTTTGCTTGCTGAAAAAAAAAAATCAACAAAATGCGGCTTTTCAAACAACAGAATTTCATAGAAATGTGTCCTTCCTGTTTACAATTCTTTCCTATTGTCAAAGTGGCCTTCTCAGCCCTCCTCCTGAACCACACCAGTTAGGTTTTGGGTGGAAGGTTAATTGCAATTCAGGTGCTTGGATGTTTGGAGTTGTGTGCTGGGAAACAAAAGCAGGAAAAGCAGGGGGAGTGGCAATCTCATTGTTTGCTTTTAGCTGTTTTGAGAGTGATGTCTGCATTCTGCATAATTGAGACATCAGAAACGAGACATTGACTTGGTTTGTGGTGGCAACAAACCACCATCGGTTGGTCTCATTTTAATTCAGCCAACAGTTGTGGACTGCTGTTTGCTCGGGGTGTGTGTGTGTGTGTGTGTGTGTGTGTGTGTGTGTGTGTGTGTGTGTGTGTGTTTGCACAATAATCACAGTCATATTTTCATATTTTGTGTCAATACCTTGAGGACTAAGAACTTGAGGCAGCCGCCTGCAACTGGAACCTTCTACTACCCGCCTGTAGCTTGGCTTGGCAGCAATCCAGAGGTAACCTACTTTCTGCCCACCTAACTGAGGCTAGAGCTGGAAGAGATCTTTTTTTTAAAAGAGTTGAAATTGGCTTGATAGAGGCGTCATATCTGCGAGGATTTCCAGGAACCTGACCCTAGTGGATAATGGGCATTGACTGTAGTTACGTCTGTTGCCATATAAATGAGTAAATCAAGCCATATAAATCAAGGCCCATAAATGATTAGTAATCGTGACCTGGAAGCCCTTTCACAAACCCCCACAGCCTCCTCAGCCAAGCGCCGCCATCTTGGACCTCACAAAATCTCACAGGATCGAGACGGTGTTGTCCAAATCTCACGGGATTTTGACAAGTCCAAGTTGGCGGCGCCCAAATTCCATGAGATGTGGGTGCCGCCATCTTGGATTTCACAAAACCTCGCAAGATCCAAGATGGCGGTGTCCCAGTCTCACGGGATTTTGAGAGCTCCGGGACGGTGGTGCCCACATTTCCTGAGGGGGAGGTGCCGCCCTCTTGGATTTCACAAAACCTCGCAGGTGGTGGTGTCCAAATCTCAGGGGATGTTGTGAGCTCCAAGATGGGCGGTGCCCAAATTCCATGAGATGTGGGAGCCGCCATCTTGGAGCTCACAACATCGTGCAAGGTCCGAGGTGGGGGCACCTGGGGGGGAACAGGAAGCAGAGGCCACCAGAGACATCCGCAGTACCTCTGTGACATCCTCTGAGGCATCACGACACACACACTACGGGAACCAGTGAGTCGGTGGGAAACAGCGGCTTTCATTTGTGGTGAACGTGGCTTTCCCTCCCGTGATACTGTGCGACTGCTTGCAACTGCAGAGACCCCCAACTGTCAGTGCAAATTGTCGAAGGGAGCAGCCACCGCGCTTGGCAGGACGGGAGCAGGAATGAATTCTGAGCGTGGCAGGCGGGCTTTTCCCTGGCCTTGTAGCAGCGCCTGCCTGCAGTAAACGGACGCATCTGGAAGGGGCCTGTAGCTGCGCTTTGCCGAGGTTCCAGCTGAAATGTCAGATCCGTCCGTCCAACCCCCGGGACACGGGAGGGGGGGGGAGCCGGGCTCAGCCGGGGGAGCAGCAGACAGGGCTGACGTGGAACGCCCAACTTTTCCCCCTGCCGATCCCGACACCCGGCTGTGTCTGCCGGACAGAAATATGGTAATAACGTGCTGCGCTTTTTCCCGTGCCTCGCAGCGAACTGTCTCATGCCGGCTTGTCTCGAGAAACGGCGCCCGTCTCGGCGGCTGAGGGGCAAACGGGGCTGCCTCTCCGCCGTGATGGGCGCCACGTTTTCTCGAAAGGTGGTTGCAGGTGGAGGCTGCAGAGGGGAGGCTGGGGGAATGGCAGGGCCGAGGGGGGAGGATGCCTGCCTTCCGTGGAGGAGCGCCGGCTGGTGGTGAAGGGGGGGAGCCGGTGGTTGAAGAGACCTTGAGGAATTCGGGCAGCCAAGAGCAGCGGGGCGTGCGTGATTTTTCTCGACCCGCAATGCCGTTCTTGCTGCCGACGGGAGGACAGGTCTCTGCCCCTAGGAGGCCGCAGTCTGAAGGCAGGCACACCACGGGAGGTGTCGGAGGAAACGGAGGGGTGGGAGCAAGTCGAATCTGGGAGTGGGGGAAGGTGGGCTCGTCTCACGGCTCGGGCCCAGTGGCAAGGGGGGTCGAGGGCCAAAGAGGTCACGGGAAACGGGTTGTGCACCAGGAGCCCCCTCCCTCGATTTGACCTCGGAGCGGTGGCTGCCCCCCATCTTGGAATCGCCGCCACGTCTCGTTCCACGGCCCTGAAACCACGTGCCAAGAAGCCCGCGACGGTCTCTCTCGCAGCCCCTCTCCCCCCCCCACCCCCCCCCAGCCCAGAGTTTGATTTTGACGTTTCTTGCCAGCACGCAGAATGCACTTTAAAACAGCAGGGAAGAAGTGCGTGGAGGGAGGGAGGGGGTGGGAGGAAAAAAAAAACCCCTCCAGAAAGTGTGTCACACCACGAGCTTCTCTCCCACTTTCCGAGCGCCAGGAGAAATGCTTCATAATTTACAGCGACTATAATAGAGATGACATATTGAAAGCTATCTTCTATAATTACATTGAAATACATTTTTGCTGTAGGCAAGAGGATGGTTTGCGTCCCAAACCTCCCAGAGCAGCTGGGAAACCGGCCGCCGTTACCTCCTTCCCTGCCTGGCTGCCTGCATGGGGAGACTGCGTCTGGTTGCCCCCAAACAGGCTATTTGCCTGGCCAGGGGAAAAGGCAAGGGAAGGAACTGGGGACGGGGCTGGAACCTGAAGCACTTGGGTGTCCCCCAGAGTTGCCACAGAAGGATGACCACAGGGAGACACGGCAGAGGCTCATAAAACCCAGAATGGCCCGTGGAGTAATTGTACAGTGTGTCCGCGAATCTGGCACCTGCGGAATTGACCCGCTGCGGATACTGGGGGTGGGGCCATCTCTGGTTTGCTCATCCAACTGGAAGTGGCTTTCTGAAACCTCTCGCACGCCTTCACGGACGGGCGCCGTCCTCCCCGACTCCGAGAGTGGTCCAAATGCGCTTGACGGTGGCCCTAGCGTTGGCCAAACTTGGCTGGCCGAACTGTGCCAGCCTAACTCCGGGTGAGGACCGCGCCCTCAGTTGAGTCATGTCCATGATGCTACTGCGACAAACTACCTTGAAAGCATAAAAAAATCCCCAACTCTCTTCTTGCTTAGAGTGGAAGCTGTGCGCCCTGGTTTCTGAATGCCCTGTCTCTGTTCCCCACCACTCTTGGGCGACCCCTGGCATCGCCTGCAGAGCGACCCTAATCCGAACCCGTACCGTTCTAGGGGGTGGGGAGCATCGCTTTGTCGAAGGCCCGCGCGCGTCTTTCTTAAGGGCGTCTCCAGATTTTAATTATCTAAATGTAAATACTTAGCAATTTTTACTTAGAGTAATGAGCTCAAGTGCACACTGCATAAATGAGATTTTCTAATTAATCATGTATGAACTACGGGTTGGAAGGGAAGCCGCCTGAATCTCGCCCGTTGTGCTGGGCCCTTGCCAAATTGCTAATCAGCCCTCTCCGATCGTGGGGAGGAAGGGAGGGGGCGGTGTTGGGGGGATTCCGCCCCCCGTGTGAACTTCAGACTTGGCACCGGTCAATGGGCTGTTGTGGGGGGGGGGCAGAGCTGGGGTCTTTCATGAGGGTGTAAGGGGGAGAGGAAAGGCATGGCTGGCAGACCTGGTTGTGTGACCATGTCTTGGGGATGCCCAAGAAATGGTTTTGTTTTGTCCCCTGCTCTGTGGATTAAAATTGGAGCCAGCCATGCTTTTTTTACACTCCAAAAATCTTGCTTGGGAGATCCATCTAGACCAGCAAACTGGGGGCCCGGACCCGATTTCCGGTGGGTCCTAGCGAGCCTCCAGTTTCGAGGGAGATCAGATGGCCTCGGGCCCTGAGGCTGTTCCAAGACCAGGGGTGAGCCCCTGCAGTCTGCAAGCTTGTACAAATCGAGGGAGGCAAAGGTTTGAGCATCTTTTTCTTCCGGTGCGCTTCTTTCCAGGTCCTTCCAGGGCAAGGCTATTCATCAGGGGCCGCCTCATTGCATTGAGGGTGGTTGTTTTGGGTTCTGCGCAGGTGAATGAATGAAAACACGATTCCCGTTGGGCCGCAACGGTTGCGATGTCAAGGTGTGGGGATGAGGTGGGAGCCGTGCGCAGGAGGGCGACGGGCACCGCCTCCTAACCGCCCCTCTCCTCCTCCAGGCGTGCAACGAGTTCACCACGCACGTGATGAACCTCCTCCGGGAGCAGAGCCGGACCCGCCCCATTTCCCCCAAGGAGATCGAGCGGATGGTGGGCATCATCCACCGCAAGTTCAGCTCCATCCAGATGCAGCTCAAGCAGAGCACCTGCGAAGCGGTCATGATCCTGCGGTCGCGGTTCCTCGACGCCAGGTAGGCGGCGCGGCCCTGGGGAGGGCCTTGGGGCTGTGGCGTGGCCAACTCAATCTGGCTGCTGATGGTGCCGCGTGTCGGTCTCGCGGAATCCCAAAGCAATAAACAGGGCCAACCTCAGTTGGCAGGGGGTACGCCTGGGGTACGCGAGTACCGGTTTCTAGGATTACAGCTGGCCCCGCCCATTCGCCCGCCCACTTGTCGACTCCGCCCTCTGCAACGTTTGAATTTCCTGCATGTTTGAGTTGCCTGCACATTCTCAGAGCCAGGCAGGCAGGCAGGCAGCGAGCGGAGCCTTGCCTTGCCTTGCCACTGAAAAATGAGCTGCTCAGGGGTTTTAACATGATGCCAGGCCTCCTTAACATGTTCTGGGGGTGCTGTGGAATACTGTTGCAACTGTTGGGTCAGTTTAAAATCATCTGAGGCCTCAAAAAGGGCTTTTTTCATGTCACTTCCTGCCACGACATCACTTTTGGCTTATGATGTCACTTCCGGTGGGCGGGTCCCGACACGTGCCAATCAAAAGTGAGCACCTGTTCTTAAATCATTTGGATGACACCACTGGCCAACCTTTTTTATATACTTTAGGCCGGCATGGTTAGGGTTTGCCCGCACAAGGGCCACCGTCAAGCACGTTTGGACCACTCTCAGAGTCAGGGGGGATGGCGCATGTCTGTGTTCTGGCCTCTCTGACTCTTGAGAGTGGTCCAAACGCCCTTGACGGTGTCCCTTGTGCCGGCCTCACTGTGCCAGCCTCACTCCGGCTTAGGGTGGCGCCTTGAGTGCCGGGAGAGTTGGAACCGACTAAAATGAGTCTGTGGAACTCCTTGCCACAGGATGTGGGGAAGGTGCCTGAAGGCCCCGATGCCTTGAAAAAGAGGATTGGGACAGATTTGATGGGAGGAAAAGCCCTCCACGGGTTACAAGCTGAGATGGGTGTGTGCAACCTCCTGGTTTTTAGAAGTGGGCAACCTCAGGATGCCCGCCGAACTTTGCTGGCCTGACTCCGGGTTTAGGATGGCACCCTTAATTGTGCCGGTTCCGTCTTGTGTCGAGGCTGCTGTGTCGCCACACAGGCTGGGCAGCCTTCCTGCAGGAAAGTGCCTTGAGCAGACGGGTGCTTGGGAGGGGTGCCTGGGTGGGGGTGGGGGGAAGGAGACCGGGCCCGTCGAGTCGCCCTCCCATCCTCACCATGTGGGATTTCCTTCCCTCCCTGTCGCCCCGGCCCCCGCAGGCGGAAACGGCGCAACTTCAGCAAACAGGCCACGGAAATCTTGAACGAGTATTTCTACTCCCACCTCAGCAACCCCTACCCCAGCGAAGAAGCCAAAGAGGAGTTGGCCAAGAAGTGCAGCATCACAGTATCGCAGGTGGGTGCGGAGGGGGAGGGGCCGTGGCGCGGGTGGCGGGGGAGATGGAAACGGGGGGCCAGGGCGAGACGTGGCCACTTGGCCAACCTTTGGGCAGAACTCCGGACCCTCCAACACGTTTGTTTCCTTGCATTCTGCCGTCCAGCTGTATTAGCAAGACGGGATCATGTGCACGTGCCAAGGTGTTCACAATTCAGGCCGCTGGTGTCAAGCTCAGCTTGTTGCCCCCCCCCCGAAGCATGCGGCCCTTGTCCCAGTTCATGCACCCCCTGAGCTACGTCACTGATCTGAACGTCGGTCTCAGCAAGACAGAAAGGCCAAGAGACACCCAGTGATGTCATGCAGGGGGAATGCGGGGGAACTCAGTTCCACTAGTTAAAATTAGGGCTGACTCCGCCCACTTCACTCTCCCTTCTCCCCCCTCCCAATTCCTCTGCAAAGAGCTTTTCTTCTTGGTTGACTGGCACTCAGAGGGTTAAAGGGGGTGACTCCGGATTCCTAGGGGGGCGAAGGCAGTGATGTCATTCAGGGGGAACGGACCAGAACGGGCGTTCCGGATCCTAACGGGCTCCGTGGCTGGTTCCGGGTTCCCGACAAGTGCCAATCAAGAGTGAGTTCCGGTTCCCAAATCATTTGAATGACACCACTGGAGACACCCCAATAGTCCACCACTGAACCGCCAAGGAACCCCCACCCCTAAAGATGGGGGTCCAGGCTTCTGTTCGGCACGCCACTTGCGCCGTGCGCACAGACAGGCCTCTTTTTTAAAAAAAAATAGTATCACACACAAATCTTGCTCTTAAATTCTAATGAGCGTCTCGCGGCACAAGTTTTCCCCCTGCGGCCCAGAACGCCGGAGCTCAGAAAGCTCTCCGAGCGCACAAGGAAGTGGGGTGGAAGCAATGCGCCCTCCGGCTGTTTAGCGTGTCCAGCCGAGGCAAAGCGGGAGGGCTGCCGTGTTCGCCGCTCGCCCCCAGGACAAGAGAAACTGGGAGGGGGGGGTGTTTGCAGCAGACAATTCTGTGCGTGCGTGTGCATGCATGCGCGCGCATGGGTGTGTGAGAGATGAATAGCAAGGGCGACAAGGACAAGGGGAAAAAAGAGGCGAACCTGAAGGAAGGAGCGGAAGGAACCCCACAGCGGGAAGCTTTTTGTTCTGCTCAGAATTACCCTCCTGGCCTCCTCTGCCCCCCACCCCGTGAAACATAGTAATGTAGGGCGCAGCCCTAACCCGGACTGAGGCCAGCAAACTGTAGCCCAAACATACTGTACCATCTCCCTTGTGCCGGCCTAACTGTGCTGGCCTAACTCCAGGTTAGGATTGCGCTCTGAATTTAGAATTGAATTTCATTGGCCATACATGGAATTTCACCATACATGGAATTTCACTCTGGCCCAAAATTTGATTTGATTTTGTTGTGCCGGTTTAGGTGTGTGTGTGTACAAAACCTTTGACCCTGGGCCCGGTGATGTCACAAAGAGCCAAGTGACTCTGGACTGCTAGTGGCTCTCGAGCCCAATGCCACCCCCCCAGGTGACCTTTTTCTGGATCATTCCATACTCTGTGTTGTCAGGGGGGGGGGGGGGACGGCGTTGGGCTGGCCCAGATCTTTGCCCCCGTGTGGCCAACCAGCATTTGCCCTGTGACGGCAGCTCAGAGGCCAAAAAAACGCAACTCCCCGTTACGAGGCCCGGGTTTCATAACCCGTTACATTTAATTAGGAGCAGGACATAAAGCCGGGCGCTGCCGATAAACAAGGAGAAGTGTGGCGCGAAATCTCGCCCGGCATTCACGGTCCGTGAAACTGCAGTTTCCCCCGGATCCCCCCCCCCGATAACGATGCTTCAGCAGCCGGCCACGCCTATCACGGATCAAACTCAAATAATAGTCTTTGTCGGAGCAAGGGGGGGGGGAGGAGAATCGCTGCCACCACCTCCCCGCAATTCCATATCTTGATGATTTAAGTAATAATTTATTGTCCTTTTTTTATTTAACGTTGCAATTAAAATGATAAATAAGTGCCCGGGTATTGTTTGAAAAGTAATATACAGTTAAGCCCAATTAATTAATTGGCCTTCAGTGATTGGGAGACGCAGGATGTTCATTGTTGTATATTTTTTTCTCCCCACTTCTTTGTTTAATGCGAGGAGCTGGTTTGCTTTAATGAAAACCCTGCTACTTTTCTAGCAATCTATTCGTCTTCCCCCTGCAAAGCTTCTCTCCCACAGGAAGATGAGGGATGGTGAATTGGTACCCAGACTGTCTTGTGCGCGACAGTGTCAAATAGTTTGAGAAAGTTTCCACGCTCCATCCCTGCATCGAGGGATGTTCTTTTCTACAGCGTTTGGAGCACATCAGCCTAGAAAAACAAGACCCCTGAGGGATGGCAGGATTGAGACGTATGAAATGGTGCATGGACGGAGTTCTTGTCCCTCTTGCACAACACCGGAGCCAAGGGGCAGCCACTAGAATGGAGAATTAGAGCAGGCAAAAGGAAACATTTCTTGACCCGGGGTGTCATTAACCTGTGGAACTCCTTGCCACAGGATGCGCTGACGGCATCTGGGCTGGGTGCCTTTCGAAGGGGATTGGACAGATTTCTAGAAGAAAAGTCCATTGCAGGTTTTAGAGATTGCCAAGGGAGTGGCCACAGGATGCAGGCATCTTGTGGTCTTGTGTGCTCCCTGAGGCATCTGGTGGACCACTGTGAGATGCAGGAAGCTGGGTTAGATGGGCCTTGGCCTAATCCATCAGGGCTCTTCTGATGTGCTTAAGGCCCAGACTGGGTTGTAGGTTATTATAGCTCCCTCCCCACAGACAGGATAGCAAATTCTGCCTGGCGCAGGTTAAACTCGACGTACAGTCCACCTCGCCTTTCATTGCTTCCAATTAAACCTTGCTTGTTAGTTTAACCTCTAGGTACTCCCATCAAACAGCGGATGTCAAGGCAACACTGCCCACAGTGGTTTTGGATGAGCGGCCATTAATTTTAATTGCCTTGATATTAAAGATTAAGAAGGAGAGGGGACTAGCAGGGTGGAAACGATCTGATGTCAGGCAAATCCACTCTCCGCGCCTTCCCCAGGCTGTGGGGATATTAAAATTTTACTGTGAGAATTAAACAAGGCCTTTATTAGTGACGGTTGTTGTTTGATTGGTCCGGAGGTGGGCATAAACAGCGGAATCTTCTCTGTTCGCGGACAATCTGGTGGACGTCTCGCGATTCCGCAATTATGAAACTGTTAATAAAGCCATAATTGGATTGTCCATAGTAATTATTTGCTGGCTTTCATTAATGTATTATTGCTTCCTGACGGACGAGGTAATATTAAGTGCAATATGTACCATCCAGCGGTATCTTGTCTTGGGAGCGCCGACTATCCGCGGCGGCCCCTTCCCCTTATTGCCTTGGGGCGGCGGCTTCCATTAATTTCTGACAAAGCCAACGCCAGAATGATAGAAACGAGAACTACCCATTATTATTTTTTTTGGTTCCCGAATTGGTGGTGCATTTGTCGTCGAGCTGGACTGGCTGGGCCTTTGGCCTGATCCAGTGGGGCTCTTCTTGTGAAGCCAAGAACTAAGGTTGGGTACTTCCTTGGCTGCTGGTCCTTTGTTTCCTAAAACTGGAGCGTTGGAGGTGTCCCGCAAGGTCATCTAGTCCAACCCTTCCTGTGGCAGGCATCCCTCCTAGAGCATCTCCAGCAGGGGCCTGTATACCCTCTGCTTGAAGATCTCCTCCGGGGGGGGGGGGGAAGCCACCCCCTCTCTCAGCCAAACCGTTCCACGGTCAAGCCACCCTGACCTTAAAGGTTGCTGGGGTCCAACCGGAAATCGCCTTTTTTCAATTTTGGGCCGGTTAAATTTGGTTCCTTTTTTGGGGGGCGGGCCTTCCCACACGCCCCCCCCCCCGCAACTCTCCCTTGCTCCCTCATCACCTCCACAGTGCCTCCATCCTGCCACAATGGGTACTGCAGCTCGTCACAGCCCGTCAGTCTGTCCTTGCCTGTCGTTATTTACTGCAGTTATTAATTTACAAGCGCTCCAGCGAATCATCGAGATTAGAGAACGGTTGTCTGCATGCCGTGTTTCCCAGAGGCTTCGTTTCAGCTGTTGTGGCCCTGACCTTTGGACGGGTTAATACGAGAGCCTGAGAAACCACACGGCCCTCTTCAAAGCGGGATGACAAAGCAGCGTTTCACCCATTATTGATTCATTCCCCCCCCCC